>CM031860.1:42378102-42388282 GCA_018697195.1 Certhia americana | reverse complement strand
CGGTGGCGGGTCCCGACGGTGGCGGGTCCCGACGGTGGCGGGTCCCGCGGCAGCCCGAGGCGGCGGCTCCGGCAGCCCGAGGCAGCGCCTCTCGCCGGCTGCGCCTCTCCCCGCTGGCGGCGCCGCTGCTCACTGACAGCCGCGGCGCCCGCGCTCCGCACTCGCCGGCCCCCTCCGGAACCTACCAACTCCGCCCCCCCCTTCCGCGCTTCCCTGTCCCGAGGCGGCCCGTCGCCATCTCCCAGTCTCCCCGGGCTCGGGCTTGTCGGGTCACTGCGCCTAACAGGGCACCGCACTAGGGCGGTGTGTGTCCCGCCTCTGGAACCAGCGAAGGGCTTCCTTTGCGCCCCCCACCCCGTGACGCGGGGGGAATGGAACGCGCCGAGCCCTGGGCCGCTGCCCGGCGCTGGGGGCGGGCGGGGGAAGCCCTGGGCAAGGTCGCCCGGTGTCTCCGGCAGTCGCGGCGGGCGGGGCCCGGGGCCGGCAGTGCCGGGGGCCAGGCGGGGTGAGCGGGGCCCCGCCAGGAGTGTGCCGCACGATGGCCTTGCCAGGGGGCGGAGGGCAGCGGACCCGGGGGCGAGCAGGCAGAGCTGCTCAGAGCTGCGATTATGTGCAGAGTGCGATCCCTCGCTCCCTCCCTCCCTCCCTCGTTACAGCGAGGTGTAGATGGAGCGAGGGGTGCGGTGGGGGCCGGGAGGCGTTCATCCGGAGAGGGAATTTGAAACGGTGTTCCACAGCCCTCGTTCAGGCGAGGAGAGTGTTGGTGCCACGCTCTGTTTGACAGGCAGCCTTCAAACTCTCGCCCGGCTTTTTATTTTTAATCTCAGCCAGGATGCCGCAGTTTGACAGCCGTGAGTCAGTGTGAATCCAAGCGCTGCTCCTGTGTGGGCTGTTGGAAAGGAGGTCCCAGCCGCAGATGCCTCGGGCGGAAGCAGCAGCAGCGCTTTCGCTTCGACACTGTGAGCGTGACACTGTGGGGACTGCAACAGGCTGAGCAGTGCGCCTGCCGTGTGCTGTGCCTCGGTAACAAACAGCCACGGTAAACGCTGGATGCAGAAGAAAATAGGAAAGGTGATGGGATTTGGAGACAGGTCTGCTTGGCATAATTATATCTTGCATCTGTTTCAGTCAGGCATAAGGCATACTGACTGCCTAGAGGATGATGGAAGTTATGAAATGGAATAAAGCGACTATTGTCTCATGAATCTTGAGATGATTTGAGGCTGACGTGTCCACTAAAGGCCACCATTGTGTCCTCCAGAAAATATATAACACAGATTACAGATGCAGGATTGCTGCTGTTTTCACTATAGAGCATACACACCCGCTATAAGAAAATAAGAGTCTTTTATATAGTCTTTCTTGACAGCGATAGGGAGGATATTTGATAAAATTGTATAATCTCTGTAAATGGATCAAGCAAAACATGTAGATGTTGTTGGTGCTTAGGGTTTAGCGATGGATCTGGCAGTATTATGTTAATGGTTGGACTCAGTGGTCTTAGTGGTCTTTTTCAGCATTAATGATTTTATGATTCTATGAAGCAGTGCTTTATTCATGGAGGAAAGTAAACCAGTAATTTGTTTTTCTTAACTGCTGTGCTCAGATATCAAGGAAGAGGAATACTTCGCTTCAGAGAAGACTGCATTAGGAAATAAATACTGTGGATTTCTTTCAAGTCACAGGCCAGAAAACCTGCTCCAGGGTGTCCTTCAAAAGAGAATGCTCTTCTACATTATCCTATGCAGCAATCTGTGTGGATTGTTTGTGTTTTTGTGGGTTTTCAGTTTTGTTTTTTCTTTTCTGAACCAGAAACAAGGATTGTAGGAAGATGTCTCTTCATGCATTTTTCTGGTAAAACAAAATGCCTGGAAACAAAATGCATTGCTCATCCAGTTTTAAGAAATACTCAGTGTGGGTCAGTCAGCCGTGGGCAGTCTTGGCTAGTGCCATTTACTTTCATCAAGAAACAGCTTCTAGTTTTCTGTGAGATTCCATTGAAGCCTGACTGAAGCAGTTATTTAAGGGACTCAACATATATATATGTAGATAGATAGATAGATAAACCTCTCAGCATAAATAGGACCCTCTTGTGAAACAGGATCTTGAGGGGGGTAGGAATGGTGGTTTGCAATTTCTAGCAGCTTCACTATTGTTAAAGGGCTGCAATGAAATTGTGAAATTCACTATAAATCAGTATACATGCCAGTCAACATGCATTCCCCCTAGATTACTGCAGTGCTGGTGACAAATACGATTGTCACTTAAATCCACATTTGGATGCTATTTTATGTCTAAACTGGTATTTTTGGCTGTAATATCCCTGGCAAGTGGTGCTTATTACTGATACCTTTGGGCAGCTGGAAGTGTACCCTCTTGAGAATGGAAGATGCTATAACAATGCTGCCAAGTGTTATTTAAAACTGTGAATAGTTCCTTTCAAATACGGCCACTATCCACCACACAAAACAGCACAGCAACAAAATTACTAGCTTAATTCTTGGTATACTTTTATTTACTCTGAGTTACTATAAAAATTTAATAGCTTTGGGGGTTTATTTATTTATTTATTTATTTATTTTACAGAAAAAGCCTTTTTTTTAAAGTTACAGCATGAGTAATATTTGAAAGAATGACTAAGGTTTTTTTAAATCTTGCCATCAGTTAAGAAATTCTCCATTTTGCCAGTTTTTATTCTACAAAGTCTCAATGGTAAGATAAGCATATTTAGCCATTTAGTTACACAACAGACAGTTCATCCAAATGACTGAAACTTCAGCCACCTTATTTCCCAACAGTCTCCATTCACTTGCAACATAACTCCAGGAGAGGCACAGTTGTCTATTTCTTTTACATTTCCCCCACAAGATCTGCCAGCAGGACCAACTGGCCCTTGTATTTATTCCTCTCCTTTGGAAGAATGAGCTCCATCCTTTCACCTCTTCTATGTAAATGGAATGTGTGTTACTCAAGAAGTTTCCATCTCTACATACCACCCATCTTGTTTTGATACAAACAGGTTAGAAAAGGATTCTGCAGCTTTTTAAACTGAGAATATTCTTAGTTTATGCACTTGAAAATGTGCTCTATATTTAAGGAATCCAATATTTAGCTTTGGATCATCACTTATTTGGAATGTACCTGACAGGACTGCAAAATAGAAGCAAGCCGGTCTGCTTTCCAACACAACTATAAATTAAACAATGTGCCTATATTCTGCTTTCAAGATTAGATGACAGTCTTAATTGAATTTTCTCTTCAATTGCAATGTGTATTTTGAAATATGTGGAAGCTCTGGTGGAACAGATAGAAATTTATTAGCAGTAATTTATTAGCACACACTAATATTAGCACACACTACCTTTTGGAACAAAAGTTGACAGAAACTTCATTTTTAAAATATATGCAGAATAATTGCATATTCATTGGGAAGAATAAGTAATTTCAGAGATAAAATGTCTTGCAATGACAGCTGAAATGTTGAGTTAGTAAAAGAAAATTGTGAAAGGATACACGTTTATACATATGTCAAAAATATCACCTCCACTATTCCATAGTTTGATTTGACTGAGCTGTGATGATCCAGTTTTACATCACCATTTCATCTTTAATGGCTTTCAGACTACTTAACCCAACTCATATCTGTTCTTGTAAATGGTATAAACCCTTACTATTTATTAGAAAACGTAGACGTTTCCATTGTTCCTGGTATACGAACTATGCACTGTAGTAGCCTACCAGAGTAAGAAATACACTCTATAAAATCACTGCATATATAAAGCAGGATAAGTGGGGTCTGCAGGCTTGAAGTTTTCACAAACTTGACATATATAAAATTTTAGTCTAGATTTTCCCAGTAATGCTATTAATTCATATGAATTAATATTTCATATAAATTTTCACAGTACAATTTCCCTTTGTGATATATTAGCAGAAAACAAGTGGCCAGGTTTCATACAGTAGTGAGAGGGAAAATTAATACTGTAATTTTTGCTCCTTTTCCAGAGCTTTGTGTAAAGGATTTCTGGTACATGTATTTTTTGTGCTTCATAGGATAATGCAGCAATTAATCTCAAACTCTCATAATTTTGAACTGTTACTTTTGTAATTGAATATACAAGAAACTCCCATAGCAGGGGAAGTGTCTAATGAAATTTTATAAATAACTACATCTAAAATCCAAAAAGGTATGGGGGAAGAAACCATTTTAGCTCAGATGAATCTGTTATTTACTAGGAGGCTATGTATGGTACTGCTGAAGATAACTAGTTCTGTGCTCAGTGGAGCAATAACATATTTTTGCTTTGCTTGCTTTCTTTGACCCTCTGAAAGGGTAATACTTACAGACTTTGTTTACTGATTTTTCAATCCATTGTGCATATGTCTAAGTGTAAGGTTCTGTTAACTATTCTGTAAACAGATCAGATTAAGTACTTTAAAATTCTTCCTGAAGCCATTAAAACTGTAATAAGTTTTATTTACAAAATTACATGTTAACTCATTATTTTCTAAACTTTGGAATTTGTCATGTTAGGTTTTTAATCTTCTCAGATAAATTTATCTCCAAAGCAAGTTTTAAAAAGAATATTTTACTTTTCTTTGCTGATATTTCAAATATTTCTAGTGAAATTCCTGACAGTTATTTTGATGGTTTAACAGAAACCAGCAAATATTCTGTTTGCCCACATGTTACATCTGTGAAATTTTTCTTATAGAATGTGCTTGTTTTGTACAAGCCAGTGTAAATGTATATTGAGTGTACCCCTTCTGATTATGAAATATGAAACTTCTCCTTCCTTGAGGCAAGGCATGTTAATAAAAGAAACTCAGCCCTGTGAAGCAGACATATAGAACATGCCACAAAATACATTAAATAATTCAATCTCTAAGCTGATTTCCAGGAACCTGTGAAGGCATTCCTGTTAGTTTCACCCTCAGCTGCTGTAGCAGTGCCTGAGTGCATAAACAAGTTATAGGAAAGCAAGAAAACCCCAGACAAGCAGAAACAAAGCAGAGTGTAACTACATCTGTATATCCTGTTCTTTGTAGATCAAACTCTATATCTGAGCCTAAAGATCCTTTACTTGAATTTTATTTATACTCTTTTGGATTCACATTCAGGGTACAGAAGGAAAAAAAAGCAGATAATATAGCAGATATAATTCCATAGCATAAAACCAAACTCGTGGTTGCTTGCAACGGAAGTCTGCAAGAACATCTTCTCTGGTGTGCATTCTGGCAGCATCATTTGGCCCACCTCAGACATGCAAGTTCCTGAAAAGTTCGTATCTCACATGCTGAAAGGAATTGTGGTAGTTGGAAGCAGTCAGCCTACAGATGTCCACAATGGTGCAATACAGTTATGGTCAGTTCTTAGTCTGTTTTGTACCTCACCCTTGAAAAGACAGTACAGATACTATTAAATGTGCCATCAGGAGCATTCCTTTTGGTCAATAAAGTGAATGTATCAGTACTTCTTTAAATCTACCTCGTTATCCTTTTCTTTCATATCTTCTTTTTCACATGTGGAGGGAAGGGAAGTTACTCTTCTCTCAAAATAGGCTTTGCTAGAACTCAATTTGCAAGAATTAGGGATGGATGTAAGCAGGGAGAGAGGCTATGTAGGAAGAGATCTTTGGGGACCTCTGCTGTCTTCATTGTGCCATATACTTCTTTAGGAGTTGTCACACATGACTTCCAAATTCTCAACTTTGGAAGGTTTTATTAATCTTTTAAACATACTTTTTTTTTTTTTTTTTTTTTTATTTGCAAAGGCATGTAGTGATAGGACAAGGGGAAATGGCCTGAATAAGAGGTTAGGTTTAGATTAGATATGAAGAAGAAATTCTTTTCTGTAAGGGTGGTAAGGCACTGGAATAGGTTGTCCAGGAAGGTTGTGGACTCCTCATCCCTGGAGGTGGTCAAGACCAGGCTAGGTTAGGCTCTGAGCAATCTGGTTTAATGGAAGGTTCCCTGTCCATGGCAATATACTTAAGGTCTCTTTTGATATTAACATGAATAATGTCAGCCCTATTACAGTGAGGTTCTAGCCTCAGTAATGCTAAGAACAGTGCTTAGCCTTTCAGAGAAAGTCACAGAATCACAGAATCACAGAATAAGTTGAGTTGGAAGGACCCACAAGGATCATTGAGTCCAATTTTGCAATTGGAGAGGCCCTCCCTCCCCAAGAGTCATACAATGTGCCTGAGAGCATTGTCCAAATGCTTCTTGAATTCAGGCTTGGTGCTGTGACCACTTTTCTGGGAAGCCTCTTCCAGTGCCCAGCTGAAAAACCTTTTTCTAATATCCAACCTAAATTTCCTCTAACACAATTTCAGACCTTGGATCCTGTCACTGGGCACCACAAGGAAGAGATCAATGTCTGACCTTCCTCTTTCCTTCAAAAGAGAGTTGTAGACTGCAACATGGTTTCCCATCAGTCTCCTCTGCTCTAGGCTGAACACACCAAGTGACCTCAGCTGCTCCTCATATGGCTTCTGCTCAAGGCCCTTCAGAATCTTTGTTGCCCTCCTTTGGATAGTCCCTAATATTTTAATATCTTTCTTATATTGACCAAAACTGCACACAGGACTTGAGGTGAGGCCACCACAGTGTAGAGCAGAGTAGGACAATTCCCTCCCTTGCCCAGCTGGTGATGCTGTGCCTGATGCACCCCAGGACAGGGTTGGCCCTCCTGCCTGCCAGGGCACTGCTGGCTCATGTTCGCCTTGTCTTGGACCAGGACCCCCAGGCCCCTTTCCATGGCACTGCTTTCCAGTATCTCATTCCCCAGTCTGTCTGTATATCCAGGGTTTCCCCATGCCAGTTGTGGAATCTGGCACTTGCTGTGTTGAATTTCATTTGGCTGGTTCATTCAATACTTCAGAACTTCATATGGTGGGTGGTTGCCCAATTTGTCAAGGTCTTTCTGCAGGTATTCAAATCCATGCACGGCTGGGCTTGATCATCGCCTTGGGTTTCCATGGTCTTAAGTCATAAATATAGGTCCGCAGTTGAGACATTTTCTTACAGGACAGCCTGCACCTATCTGCTGGACCCCCAGGACCTTGTCATGCTATAATTGGTAAGCTGGGTTGGTAAGCAGAGCAGCCATACAGAAGCAGACAGGTAAAGGGGAACATGAAAGTCAGGGTCTGTATGTGACTCCCCTTGTTAGTCAGTCGCAGCTGTAAAAAATAGGAAATTCATCATGCCTGAAAAAAACACCAACAAACCAACAAGGCAAAGATTTGAACTCTTGCCAGACTACTTGGCCTTCACAGTGGGTTCAAGACTATTGTAGCATTCTCCAGGAATTCCTTGATGTTTGTGAAGCTGTGGCAAACACACAAGTACTCATTGCTCAGCAGACAGAAACTGAAACAGTCATGCTGATAGTTTGGATATAGTGTTGTGGCGAGCGGATTTATCCACAAGGAAGATGGCACAGGAGCAAGCACTGTTGGCACATAAAGAAAATGGATCAGGGAGAGTGTGGCCAGCCAGATGGCTTCTTTGTGGCTGATCACATGCTTATGCAAATACTAGATTAAAACCACAGAAGAGAAACAAAATGCAGATGTTTATACTGGATTGGTTTCTTCTGTGAGGGCAAATCATATAAGAAAATGCCAAAAGGGTAATGACTAGTGGCACACACAGGTCTTAATTACACAGCATGACAATTTAATTCTGCTGTTCAGTGATTACTTTCACTTTAAGAAATCCGTGCAAATTAAAGTTAAATAATTTTACATTGATAAAAATAGTAGAATTCACTGCTGTTTTTCCTCCATTTTATGCCGGCTTTAATACTTCCAATTTGAAAGATGTTATGACACTCTATATGGAATAACTGGATGGTGAGGAAGGCTGCTGAAGTTTAAATTGAAAACAGCTGGGATACTTTTCCAAAAAGCACGGTTAAATTACTCGTATCCAATTAGATACATATTTTTGGGAGAACAAAGAGGGGGAAATAAGGAGAACCACTATCAAAATAAATGCTTTCAGTTTTACAGGCAGTCATTTACAGAAAGCACTGATAAGAGATTTACTTATCTATGCTAGCATCTAGTTAGAGATAGCTTAACAGCTATGATAGCAGGCATATTCAAATTAGTAAAGAGAAGGAAATCATAAACCATAATTCTTTATCAATCTGAAATCCACTCATAAAAAATCTGTTAAAGAAAGCAATATAGTGCATGAGTCAGCTCCCTGTTTTGAGGAGAGTGAGCAGGTGTCACTCTCTGTAGCAGTAGGGCAGTACAGTGGGCACTGCCAGTAGTGCCCTCCTGCAGTGTAGCAGATTTGAGGTTGGAAACTGATCTCTGTGCCTTCTTGTCTCTTCCTGATTTCACTGCATCCAAATATGAGCAGCCAGCCTTTTTGAAGAGAGCAAATAGTGTGGTGAGGGACTCCTATGTTAAATATTAACTGATCGTTTAGTTGAGAAACTGCAAACTTTGCAGACGTGCAGCTGATCTGCCTAATTGTCAGAGGAACACCTTATGACATTGCTCAAAAGAGGCCGAGAATAAAGTCAACTTGAAATTGGGTGAGTCATGTCTCCAGACATCTGAGCTTGCAGATTCTCAGTGCAGGCAGTATTTGACAGCCAAATCTCTGAAGGTTGCACTGTTTTCTGGGACTTGGAGGACAGAGCAGGATTCCCCTCTGTACTAGCTTTTCACAGTGTCTTTCCCAGATCAGGAGGAAACATGCTAGATTAACACTGAACAACTAAAAAAATTAAACTTCCTGAGTTTTTCAGTGTCACTTCTGGAGACAATTGTGGCCAAGAAGGATGAGGTATGATTGCACTACTGAGAACTGGAGTCAGGAAATAGCTGTAGATAGGGACATTGTACAAGGCAAAGGCAGAGAGAGGATTATTATTAAAATAATGGATTAAGTGTCCAAAGCTATCCAAGTGCACCTCTTTTAGGAGATCAAGAAGCTCATGCTTTCTACACACTCATGAGCAAAAGTCTGATATTTTATATTGAGGTGGGTACTTGTCCTTGCTTAAGAGTTTCAGCTCTTGGGCTGTGGGTAATAACCAAAAGTTGAACTCTAGTGACAGGAAAGATTTGAAACTCAGGACTGACAGAATACCCATGATGTTTATGGCAGACTTCATCAAGCCATTCCAGGAGAATTTTAGTCTGCCTGTAAAAGAATAACTTTGAAATTAAGGATATCAGATGGTTTAGATTGAAATCTAATAATTTTAATGAAAATTGAAAATAAACTGCATGATGATTTTTTTTATCCTTGGCTCTAGAATGCCTTTAAAAATCTGGGAAGTTTTACTGTAAGGGTTACAGAGTCAGTTTGTCCTGAGTTGAAAATCACTGTCCTGGCTGCCTGTTGAACCTTACAGGCTTTAATGCACACATGAAGCCCTGCTCAATTTAGACTTTGGTCATAAACCACTTTTCCCAACTTTCCAAAGAAGTTTTGTTTTCATATGCTTTTGTGAAAACTTTCTTTTGATAGATTCCATGTCCTTCAATGGAAAAAAAAAACCCTCAGAATTAAATCCTGGCCATGCTAAACTTGACAGTTCTTTTTGCTATTAACCTTAGGTGTGCAAGGATACTGCTCAGATCTCTTTTTTGATAATTTTAACCCCATCATGTTACTGTCTAGTTGGTAAAACAAACTAAAACCCTGCTTCTGCCTAAAAAACATAGTGCCAAATAATACTATGCTATAAATCAGTATTATTCCTCAATGATGTGACCTATTGCAATACCCATTTTATTTTTGTCTTCTCTAGAGTAAGGTAATTTGGCACAATTAAAAAAAAAAAGGTGAAGAGCAGAGGGGCATTCTCATGTAAATTTAAAAAAAATGGCACTCTTAAATGAAGAATATATTTATGGCTAGTCTATGTTAGATACTCATGATATAGTATTTTACTTTCTAATAAAGTCTGTCTTCAGCATTCATTTAGCTCTGCAATATCACAATGAAGAGAGATCTAAAACTACCTAGATAGAACGGCAGCTGCAAGACGTTTAAAGAAAAGAAGATTCTGTCGTATCTTCTTTCAGGAACTTTTGTACAGCCAATGTAAGGGAGTAAAACATCCAGCTTTCAGTTGAACACTACCTAATTGTTCACACACACACACACACACACACACACACACACACACACACACACACAC
>CM031860.1:42269851-42378092 GCA_018697195.1 Certhia americana | reverse complement strand
CACACACACACACACACACACACACACACACACACACACACACACACTATATATATTTAGCCTATACCTAGTTGCCCAGTATGGTAATGGTAAATATTACCATTATAGAACAAGATTATTTTGATCTGTGTTGATATATTTGTAAGCATTTACAATGTCTATTCCCTTTTATGTAGGTGATAAATGCAGACAAAATCAATGAGGTCATTGCTCATATACTCAAAGCCTTGCAACACTGGGCCCTTATGAAATATTCCAACCATGTGTATTTATGAAATAGTTTTGTTTAAGAGGCTACTTGGCCAACATTTGCATGACCTTTAAACAAAAAAGTATCCTTGTGCTGGCTTCATTGTAAAATGAAAACATGCAGCATGATAAGAGTCTCTGAACATCTTTGAGGGAAGTTCTGATTCAGAGACAGTAAATGTGTAACATGACAGATGCCCCTTCATTTTATTAGGCAGTGAGAATTCATGTTTTATCTTTGAGATGTTTGACATGTCAAAAAATATCTATCTTTTTTGGGTAAACAGCAGTGTCAAAAATTATTTAGCTCATTCTTCTATCCCTTTTTATTTGTGTATCTTCACACCATAACAATTTTGCACCATTCTATTTCTGATTTTCAAAAATATAACTTGTTACTATTAAATCTCTAAATGCATGTCCGCTATTTATTTATAGCTTCATAAACCAGATTAACTCCAGATATACTTTAATAAAGGCAATTGAATGAAATCAAATTAAATGAGCATTGACTAACAAGTGTAATGTTAGATATGTATGCAAGAAATCAGGTATATATCTTCCATTATATATTATAATATATTATATATCTGTTCCAATGCAATGCCTGTTACCTGGCTGGATGACTTGACAGAAAAAAATGATCACAGCTGTTATTTACTGAATCCTTAGCACAAGTGGCTGTACTTTATGTACCTATCCCCAAGGGTAGCAGGTTATCTGCTCTAAATCTGAATTTAGCTGAGTGTGACAATTTTAACATAAAAGACCTTAGAGGTAAATGCGGGATTAATATCCCTGTGCAGATTGCATCACTCAAGGGTGGAAGCTTAGCAGACTTCTTGGTTTTGAAGCTTCAAATATCAAACATTATTTGTGTCTATGCTTATGATAACTCTTCCCCAGAACTCAGAATTTTATACTGGTGTTGGGAATATAAAAGATGATTTCTAATCCTCTGCAGATATCCAGCTAAATTCCTCACCAAATTTCTGATAGCAAATGAGATCTATTTCCTTCTGTAGTACAATTGTGTACTTTTTCAGTAGGACCTCTAAAAGCTCTTATAGACATTAATGGTCTTTAGTGAGTCTGCAGAGGCGTTTTACCACGAACAAGGAAATAGGACTTTTAAAAATCATCAACAAAGAGGTATTTATTTTACTTTATTGTTTTGTGGATTTTTTTTTCTTACTATGAATAAGGAAGCATGTTGTTTGGTTATTTTTTATTGTTGGGTTTGTGGGGTTTTTTTCCTTGTTTGTTTCACTGCCTAGTTGGGAATTTTGGGCTTTTGGTTTTTCTTTTACTGAGTTAGGAAATGATTTGTTTTGTTTATTTTTTTAATCGTGATGTAGGAAGTGAATCTTTTTTGACAGGTCACAGCTACAAACTTTTGCAAGTACATCTTCCTCATCTTCTGCAGTGTTTTTCCATATAAGATCTGAAAAGGTCACAAAACTTGTAAAGTGCATGTCGTGTGCATTATCCCTGCAGGATATGTTTTACATCAAAATTTCTTTGATACTCTCCCATTATATATATTGAAGGGCCTCTATGTTGTAGAAATCACTAAGAGGGTAGCCATAGTACCTCAGTGCAACATCTCACTCAGAGTCAGGGCATAATGGCATTACAAGGTCTTCAACAGCTGCTGCAGAGATATATCCGTGACTCATCTGAAATCCTACTATGAATAAAGCACAAATCCAGCATCACAACCTCTTCTGCTAGCCAAAGAAAAATGCTAAATATAAATAAATCTGTTATAGAATGCAAATGTAGTGGAAGGTTGGTAAGATTTCAAAGAAGTCAAAAAGCTCTATTATCCCAGAAAAGGGAAATTGAAGGAGAAATTAAAAGAAAGTTTTCTCTAAGTCTAGCATTTCCATTTCTCTTCTAGATCTTTAGAGATACTAGAGTCTATTTAGATACCAGGAGACTAATCTAATGTTTAGCTGATAGAAAAGGATCATAAGAGGTAGACTACTTAGTGAAATCACTCTTACATCAGATGTTTGGAAATTAAAACAGATGATTATTCAGGTTTTGAAACACAGAACAGTATTTACCATGTTGGGAGTTTAACTAGTTCATCTAGTTGCTAAACCTCCACCAGCACCAGCAATACCTGTTTTACATTTTATCTCTCTTACCAAGCTGAATTTGACGCATGCAAGGATATAAAGATAAGCTTCCTCTAAGCCAAAAAAATTGCTTTATACATTATTTTAGTTCTCAAACATTAACCTGCTGAAAAGTAGCTGTTCCTACTCAGAGAAGTAGGTATACTGTGAACTTAGATCCAGAGACATCACTTTGACTGTCACCATTCCGTGCAATGATACAGAATAACTGAATACAGTGCCTGAATGGAAGGATAATCATTAATAGAACTGAATACAGTTTGTGCAATGTCTCAATTTTAATAAGCTTATTTGTAGCTTTAAAACCTGCTGAGATGGTGATCTATTTATACCTCAGCAGTACTGCACACAGCTGCAGTGTACTTGGGACCCAGAGAACTGAGTGGTCTTGAACCCAAATGGAACTCTAAGCAGGGCTGATTTAAGGGGAAAGTAGAAGAAATAAGCTGATTTAAGGGAAAAGTAGAATAGTTTGCCAAAGCAAAATACAAGAAGAACAGGGGGAAAAAAACGTGGTTTTGCTAAACCAGATGCTTTTCTGGGATACAATAGGGAGAGAAGTAAAGATGCCTCATCCTCCATTGTGGAAGAGCAGCATGTGTCCAATTGACAGGATCCCTGTTTTATTAATTGTTTCCTGCAGTGAGCTAGAAGGCAAACGTTAATTTAGTTCCAGATAGTGCCTCTTGTTTCCTGCAGTGATTTCCACAATTGTCTCTTTACCAATAAACTGTAGCTGATAATAACTTTTGGAAACAATTATAAAATTCTTAGTTTAGAAAAAAAACCCCAGTATTGCTTACTTTCCTTTCTTTTCTTGTAAAGGATCAAATATAGAAAACTAAGTAAAACAAGTTTTAAAAATAACAATCCACAAAATTATGTGTTATTTTATAGTCATGCTAAGCATTTCCTGTATATTTATGGAGAATTATTTTAATTGTGGAGATAAGTTGACTCTAATGGTTGGCAATATCACATGATTACTCAACATGCAGGGACCAAACACAAACTGCAACGGGTGCATAAATAAAAGCAGTGACTCAGCATTCAGCACATGACCTTTGCCTTAGTTTCCTAAGGGAAATGTGGCAATGAAAAGAAATTGGTTCCTTTCTCTCATAAGGAAGGAAAAAAGAGGAACACAAACTTGTTCAGGTTCCTGCAGGTGTTCTACCCTGTTCTCAGTTCTTGTGTGAGTGGCCAGCAGTTTCACTCCCAGAGCTTTCGTTCTTACTGCCTTCCTCTTCCCAATGGGAACTGCCTGCTGCCACCTGGAAAGAAAGCTGGAGCCTCTACTAACAATGGCCACAGAGGGTATCAAATATATTTGGGTAGTATGATCACAGGCCACTCATGGAAGGCAAAGACAGGAGCAGGACCCATCCGAAGGGGAAGCAGAAGAGTTGTGCAAAAGCACTGCATGGTACAAGTGTGTTGGCCAGTGCAAAGCTCCTCTGCTCCAAGAAATGTTTGCTTGCACAAGGTTGAGAGAGGCTGTGAGAGCTGCATCCCCGTAGTAATGCCTGAAAAGTGGAGATAAAGCCAAGGAGACACATGCACTAATTGAATTCTTGTTGATTGCACAAGAACATTATCTTTACTTGGCTTTGAGATTAAATCATTCTGGGGATGGGGATGCTGTCGCTGAAAAAGCACCTGCTATAAACTACATTTGACAGGTAATAAAATTGATATTATCAGTTGAAGTTCCTGCCTTTGTATACACAGTTGAGAGTAAAAGAAGCAGTCCTGAGCTTAAACACAATCTCTAACCCAATAAACAGTTTTAGCATGCTCTTTTTTTTCAAAAAAATGAGAGTTTGGTTTAAGTTCTGCACCTTTCTTCTTCTTCTTTTCTTTTCTTTTTTATGTCCTCTCCCTTTCTTTTGTGTGTCTTCTTTTCTTCTGTGTATGAGTGAGAGAGCAAGCATGCCCCAATACAGGGGATATTTATTTATGAATCATCTAATCAGCTAAAAACACAATTCTAAAGCATTATTTTTGCACCTATTAAAACTTAATTCTAAAGCACGAAAGTAATATCAGTTCTTACACATAATTTAGGTGTAAGATATAATTCTATCTATTCATATAAATTATTCTATCTGTTTTATCTAAGAATGCAAGCAATGTTCTACTATGTTTTCGTTATGTCTAAAACTTTAAGCTTTAGGGCTTTTTACTTTCTTAAGAAACTTAAAGTATATTCTCACTTTAAACTTAAGTTTTAACTTACCTAAAACTAATATTTACACTTCTACTTCATATCTGTGTGGCTTAATATATTTTAATTTCTCTAAAGGCTTTAATTCAACCCCTGCATTCTTTTCTCTCTCTGAGAGGCTCAGAGAGGTTTCTATTTCATGCAGTCAAACAACTGTAGACATCCTGTTTCAGATATTAAGAGTATTTTTCAGCCACCAAATAAACACAGCTTATCTTGGTTTTCCACACATGGGAGCACTTTCATTAGGCTTTAAACATTTTTAATCTAGGTGTTATGTCAAGTGTGAAGTAAAGTTCAAACTGAGAAATGTTTATGAACTAATAGAAATCAATACAATTTGATGAACAGTCCGGCAAAATACTGAATAAATATGCATTATTTGTTTGGCTGAAGAAAGTTTGGCTGATTTTAAAGTGCTTGCTGGATTACTATGCAGTGACTTATGCCGCAGGTTACTTCTACCTTGTGTTTTGTCTCAGGGCTGCAGCCCTGAGACTCAATGCATTGGACATTCTTCTGAAACAGTCCAAGTATTCTACAGAATACCCACTTCAGTTCTTATTTCACCATGAAATGTGCACTATATTGGTTCAAAGCCACTATTTATATGGTTAAAGTGAAGATATCACTGCTCTGTTGAGTGCCTTGATTGCACTGGGGACAAAAGGGTTGCAGTAAAGAACTTCTATTATGCAATTGAAATAAGAAATGCCCTTCACTTGATGTGATTTTTTTTTTTTCTTTTGCAGTCCTGTATTCTGCAGCAGACAGTTGAGTGGCTGAAGAGCAATGCTGCCATGCTGGGAGCTCCTCTGTTCCACCGCAGCGCTGCGATTGCGCTGCCTCTGCAGCCACAGCCAGCCAAGCAAGCACAGTTGCCAGCTGCGTGCAGGGATCAAGAGTTAGCCTGCTGACAAAAGCCCAGTAGTTTTCCTAAGCACTTGTCTTTCAAGAAGAAAGCTGGCCTTCTCTCCCCCCTAGAAACATCTCTCATTCTCAGGGCTCATTCTCAGTGTGTGCTTAATCTGTCATTATCCTCTTGTCAAAAAAATGTAAAAATGTGAGGGTTGTTTGACCTGACACAAATCCTGTCTCTGGAACAGCAAGGCGAGTAGGCTGAAAGAATCCCTGTCAAAAAGAGTTTTTTGATAGCATTGCAATGTGAATGCACCTGATTATTCTGAAAATATATGAGAGAGCATGCATATCAGGAAAGTTCTTGATAATTCTGCCACAGATTTAACTATATAGGAGTATTCAGCATCTAACTGAAAATCCACCTGAAAGAAACATAAGTGGAAAAATAGTGCATGTGCATGAATCAATTTTAGCCATCACAGAGATGACTATTTTATTAATAGCAGACCAACACAGTTTCTCCAGGATCCTTTGCTTGGTGCACCTGCAGGACAGCTACGTTTCCACCCAGGGAACCACTGCACATACACCCCAGCAGTCCTTGCCCTGCCAGACCTCCCCAGCCCCACTTCCAAACTCACATTATTCTTCTTTGAGAGCTTCTTCTGTCGCTTTAGGAGAGAAAGCCATTTTATGTCATCCTCAAAGCGTGCTAGAAAATGGCTTTTGTGTGTATGCATATGTATGGAGGACACCTGGGAAAAACAGGCCCATATTTTTTAGTGATAACAAAGAAGGAAATAATTTCAGATGATTTTGTGTGCCCAGGTCCCATATATGTTAATTATTAGAGGTAAAAGACAAGAAAAACAGCTTCAAGTAAAATACTGTTATCAGAGACATATTTTGTAGGAACTGCTGTAGCTATATCTGTGATGCTATATTTATATGCTATTCTCTGGAAATCCTCATTTCTGTGGAGAAGAGGAAGAGAATGATAGATGCTTTAATACAGTGATAGTTTTCCCTTTTGTGTTCTTGAGTGGGCCTTGAATTCTACTCCTGGGTTTTGCATCATTAGAATTCTACTTGACCTGAATCTTCCTTGCATACTTTGATTTTATGACACCATTAAGTTTATTTGGCAATGGAATTACTTTCATCCTAATTACTTTTCTAGTCTGTGTTGTTTTCACTAAATGAGACAGGGACTAGAAAGCAAAAAAGTAAGCATAGAAGTCCGAATTTTCCTAGTGTTTAATTTCATTTAGTCTAGCAACTCTTCCACTGTGAGGCATGCTGGTAAACAGTGTAGGACTTGGCTGGAAAAAATTCTGAGTTACAAGTTATATGACACATTAAAAAACCTGCTTTAAGAATGTAAGAATGCAAGGCTTCACAGGATCAGTGTATGTCAAATTATACTTTTTATGGAAGGACTGAAATATTCTTAGGCTTTTTCCTACTTGATTAATTTTTCCCCTCCAGAACAACATCTTGATGAGTGTGGGATTTTTAGAGAAATGCATTGCTTCAGTTACATTTCTTTGTCTTTTCCTCCCATTCCTGGGCAATATTGGATACTTCCTTTGTGTTAAACATTTTTTAACATGATGTTGATTCTGCATTTTCTACCCTTGCCAAATTTTTATTTCTTTGTGTTTCCTTTTGAAAACTTTTTTTTTTAACCACTTCTTTGGGAACATAGGTAAAAGCTGGTCAAATGAACCAATTGTTTTGCTTGGGCTACTGATTCTGCTTCCTTTGGAGAACATATTTGAAATTTATATACTATTGGATAATTTTTTCTCATTTCCTGTATTTTTTGTGGGAACTTTTCTTTGCTCTGAAAAAGTATTTTACTGTTCTAAAGTTTCTGCTTTCTTGAAACATGGTTACACACTATACTGAAAGGGAAAGAAAAAGAAGAGACCGTGGTAATTGAAAATCTAAGCCTCAGTCTAGAAATTCAGGACCAACTTAAATTCAAGTAGTTGTTTTGCCTTCTCTCCTGGCTTTGTCTGCTGTGCTTTTTTATGACTCAAAAAGCTAAAACAGTAGAACAATGTATTTTTTTCTCTCAAACATAATGGTAATAGCCATAGCAATGAAATTCCATTGTAATTTAACCTTTTTCTTTTAAACCAGCTACTAAATGACCTTAGAAAAGCAATATCCAGGGAGCACTGGGATTCTGGCTGTGTCAAATTAACTGACCAGATTAACTGCACTCAACAGTACCAATTTGAAACATTTGATTCTTCTTCCTACCTCCTTCACCCCTCCTGCCTGATTTACCCACTCTTGAACTTATTTTAGAATTCAAAACCATAAAGCATCTGACATCAACAATTATGAAGAGATTATAAGAATTATGTCTGAGATTTTGTCCTCCCCTTTCTTTTTAAAAAATAATTTTTTTTCAGTCCTTCTGTTTAGAGTGTCTAGCAAATGATTATTTCACTTTCTTGAATTTCAAAAGGGAATAGGACATAATCTGAATTTTATTGTACATTGTTCTATCAAGACATATTCTAATTTGTAGCTAAATTTGGTGAATGGGAGTATAAAACAAGAAAAGAAAAAATATTTTAGATAAGTTTAAAAAGTCTGATTAAACTGGTTTTGTAATGGCTTATATGTGAAGAGAGCAGAGTAATATTAGACTTTTTTATTTTTGGCTTCCTAGTTTCTAAAAATACAGATAACTCTCTTGACAATATGACAAAGAATTGCTGTAACGTTTAAATACCACATTTGAAAATATGTGGGTTGATTTTGTGGTGACTTTTACAATTTTTTTCTAACTTTCTTGCATTAGGAAAGGTCTTGCTATAAAGTACTGTTTTCACAGATACATGGTAAGCATGCACGATACAGAAGGTGCTCTGGTAGGGTTTCAGATGCCCAGCAGAACAGGAAGAAAGCAGAAGCATTGTACATTGCACAGGCTCCCCTGGGAATACATGAGGAACAGTTCACTGAATGTCACAAGCATACTCCTATGGCTTGATTATAGAAGTGTTGAGCCATCTTCTTTCTTTTGGGCTTATTTTGTTTTCAGGGAGAGTGGTGGGATTTGGCTTTGGTGTCCAAACTTCCTCCAGGGTCTGTGTGTCACATGCAATGCTGGGCATCCCTGCTGCGGAGATAATCGGAATTGTTTCAGTTTTCTCGGGTTAAACCACCACAGGTGGAACTATACACAGAAAAAATAATATTTAAGCCTTTGTATCCATATTCCAGATGAAGGGACTACTACAGATGTACAATCTCTAGTGACCAGCCCATCACTCCTCTCACTGCAATCTGTTTTTCTGATAGGTCCTGCATAGGGAACAGGGAAAAAACTGGTGCAAGCTGTCGTAATTCTACTTCCTTTCAGTCTTTTCTGTATCCTGATGTTTTCTCGAGGCTGACCTGGAACAGAGACTAGACAGAGACGTAAGGCATCAATCCCACCGGAAGCTACATGATTATAGATTTTTTTTTTTTACCTTCAGAACAATTTAATCCTGTTGGTTCATTTAAGTAGTTCTTTACATCTGGAAAATGGCAATCTGCTTCAATTGGTTCTTGAGGGGATAATAAATGTCTGTTACAATAATAACCAGAAAGACTGGAAGAAATTTTGGGTTTGTACCCCTCTTGTTTTTTTTTTTTTGGAAGAGCCTTTTCTCTGCTGTTTGCCTCCTGGTTTTGCTAGAGGCTCTAATAAGAACAGAAACATGATATTCTAGGAGTGGGATCTCAGTAACTAAGAAATTTAGGATTATATGGCTTGGGTGCAGAATGATATCACTCTGTTTTCTGAGCCAGCAATAAGGTTTATGACATTAAATTCAACAATTATATTTCAGAACAGTAGAATCATCTGTGTAATTTTTCCACTTGAGCCAATAAGAACAGTTGCTATGAATTCTGCTATATTGCTTTGACTTTCTAGATTAGCTGTTTCATTCTAACCACCCAGTCATTGGCATCACAGTTACAATTCTTCCATCTCCCCTTCCCTGAAGAGACTTATATCTAAATATTAAATTAGTGTTAAGTGAAGAATAATTTGAAATGTCTAGGAAATTAAATTTTAAACACTGATCTAAGCTATTCCCTCTAAGTCAGACATTACCTGCATTACTTGAAGCAATTCTGTGCCATCTCCCATCATGTACCACCACAGATTACTGGTTTGAATGTGTGATCATTAAAGACAGGATGATGGGAGTGACAATAATGCCCCTTAGTACTTTTCTCATCTGTCAACTCCCTAGCCAATATGACACAAGGACTGTACTCCACACTGCAGAAAGACAGACTAAAATGAGTCTGTGGTCAGTCTTCTGTTACTGTCTGTAGTATTGCAGTTACCTCTTTTCTTCCCATTCACAGTCAGCGTGCAATCTTAGGCCTAAAATGGTTTGGGTGTATGTAGTTGTTTTAATCACAGACACTGTAAACTTCATACCTGTAGACTTGATTTCTGGAGAAAAAATCAAATATGAAACAAATCTTCCCATAACAGGGGAAAGGAGGGATTGAATCTAGCAAGCCTTGTATTACTGCAAAGATTGTGTTATATGTTATTATATGATAGCAACATAATCACCATACTAAACTTAATTTCATTATTCAGATATGATTTTTTTCCTTCTTGGAGAATTGCTACACCATTTCATGTGAATATGTGTGTACTTTTTCATAGTGGCTGCTGATAAAACCTCACTTTTTTTAACCTTTGTGCATCAAAAAAGTAACAGTAAAGATTTAGGGCAAATGCAAAGTGTGGCCCTTCATGCAACTCAGCAGGAAGACCTGAGCAGAAGAGGTGGCATGGTTTCCTTCAATTAGACTGTCTATTTTAGCTATTTAGGATAGCAATTCTTCATTTGTGTTTAGCCAAACGGAGCTGCACCTAGTTTTTCCCAGAGGAAAACTGAGTATGCCAAGTGCAAAGAAATTGTACCAGCCAATGAGTGTCTCTGTGAAGGAACTTTGATAATGTAATTTGCAAAAATATGAACCACTCTAGATTGATAAAATTTTTATTTCCTGATTTTAGACTAAAGGTTATTCCACACTGTCAAACAATGATTTTTGACCTTTAAACATAGCTATATCATGAGTATAATGTTTAACTTATAAGTTACATTTATACTTTTGCCTCAGTTTATTACCATACCTCTAATCACATTGAGGCAAATTTTGCTTTCAGGGGTCTACAAAAAGACCAGGGTCTGGGAATTTTTTGCATCTTCAGAGTGTAAACTCGTTTAGATGTCTAAATATATTAATCAATGACAGAAAGCTGACTACTTTAAATCATCATGCTTTTTCTTTTTGCTACGTTTACTAGATCAACAGAAGGAATCAGAAAATACTATGAGATGTAAACAATTCCAAGACTTTCTGAGGAGTCAGGTCTACAAGTCTGCATTTGCTGCATATTCTGGAAACCTGACCTTAGTCAAATATTCTGTTAGTCTGCAGCAGATCGAACAACTGCATTGCTGCAAACTGAGTTTTTTTCTTGACAAATCATCTTCTGCAATTTCTAGCCATGCTTGTATAAAGTAGAGGCTGCCCAAGGCAGGCTCCTTTTGCTCTGCTGGTGTTCAGAGACATGCATGTGAGGTAGCTTAGAGGAAGATTTAACTCTTCAGTTTCAATTATGACCTTCTTTTGAGATGCTGGTCATAAATTTTGGTGGGATTTTTCCCCCAATACTTTGAAGAGCAGAACTTCTCGGAATGTATCCTAAAGAACTGAGCTTCAGGATTGGGAACAAACCCCTTAGCACATCTCAGAGCAAAAATCACAGTGAGAATTGTGCCAACCCAGCATTCTTGAGCACCGAGGGTTGTGAACTCCTTGATGGACAAAATGAAAGAGTACTGTGATGTAGCTGATAAAAACATTATACCAAAACGTGGCAAGGAGGAGAATGTTACATTGTAATGCTACTTAAGTGTTTGCAAAAGTGTCAAACAGAGCCACTACGTGGTGTGCACTACTGTGGAGATGGGAAAAATATTGAAGGAGCTTTTATTTCCCCTCTAAAATTTTCTATAATACGTATATGCTAAGAAAGAAGGAGGAAATGAAAAATTGCTGTAATTCATTATGATATTCACTTTCAGTAGCTGCACAGAATAAAATCTGGTCACTGACTTTCAAAGTGAATTTATGGTGTCAGCCCATATTAATATGGATAAAATTAATTGACTACTGACAAAGTTTATTCACAAAGAAAGAAGTTTTGCAATTTCAGAGAGTGGATTGCATTCAAAGAAGCTCCTCAATCTCTTCTATTCCAGCCTCAACTGAATGACTTTTCTTTTATTTGCAATTGAATGCATTCCCGTGATAACCACAAGATAGAATTAGGTGCAACAGTAATAGGAAAAAAGTGCATGTTCTTTAAATATCTTTTTTTGGGGGTAGGAAAGGGAAATGAAAATTTCTCAGTTTACTTACACTGATGCAAACTTCTTAATTTCCATCTCTCTTTTCCTCTGCTGTATCCCCTTATGCTTAGCTAAAATAAAAGAGAATTAATATCTTACTAGATAGTTCATTGCAGCTTGAAAGTCGCTGTGGTAAGGAACTTCATGAAAAAAATAATGTTTTTACTTTGACTGTTTATCCATGCACTGGTTGAGCTTAGGAAAAAATTAATGACTGTTTTTGAACAATTAACCTAGGTAGTTTCGTTATTGATTTAAGTCATTAATTAAATTCTTCTCAAATTTCAGTGGGTTCATTTGGGCTGCTAACCATATTTGTCACTTACATGGCTAATTCAAATGAGAGCTTTATGTGCTGCATTACATGATAAAACACTTCTCTGCTTCTGCTAAGCATGCAGTAGCACTTCAGAGCAGCACCTTCTGCTGTTTGTTGCTTCAGAGAAAATTGTCTTTTTCTGTGGGTTTTCAGTATCTGGAAGACACTCAGCCACATCATGGAAAGCAAGAAAGATTGATTAAACCATTTTCTGCAAAAAATACCTTTCCCACTTCACTCCCCCATTATTTTCTGAGATGTTTTTAGGTCAGATATTGTTTTTAGGTCAGAAATGTCTCTCTCACCTGTGGCTCAAGGAAATGAGCTGTTTGCAGGGAATCTGCTGGAAATTGCATTAGAGGAAGAAACGTTACTATAAAACTACAAAACAACTGCAGTCCCAGAATAGCAATGAGCTCCATGAAGCCCTTTCTTAGTTACCAGAATTGCTCACCTTCCTACACTAGTCTATTGCAAGACCTGTGTATGCCATTTGCTGTCTCACACCCCAGAGATATTCCCTGTGTAGTTAAAAAGAGCCCTTCCTGGATAGGGACAGCTAAACTTCACCACCAGAAGTTTTTAATATAGCTATATTCTGTTCCTTAACTATCCATCATAAGGAAAAAGCTGCAGAATTCTAACATCAGCTTATCATGGCTCTATGGTTTCTGATGGGAAAACAAATATATCACGTAAAGGGAATAAAGTGCTTTTCTCTGGTTATCATTCCACTCCAGGCTTTTGTGTCACAGATTGTCTGGCAGACTCACAATTATTTCCTCTGCAGCTTCTGGAAATGATCTCTGCACTAAAAAGAAATATGCCCACAGAAGAGATGGGTTTCATTTGTGGTATTCTTTTATACTTTTCCATTTTACCATTAACTGATTTTTAGCTCTCAATCTTTTTAATGTGTAAGAACATAATTTCAGTCAAGACTTGTACTGTGCTCTAGATAATTGTTGATATGCCTGAAATCTCTGTCCTATTAATGTATTCATATTGTTGTTTTTGATGAGTACACTGGACCTGAGTCACCTCTCAGACTGCATTGAGCAAATGACATTGCACTTCAATAGAGCAGATCTGGCTGCCTGTGAGGAGCTGCAGGAATGGATGGAGCTGGTCCCAAAGATGCTCCGATGCAAAGGTGCATACACAGCTGAAACTAATACTGCCTAAATGGACATTCCTCTTTGATTTGTTAAATTTCATCTCTTCAGGCTATCATGAAATCTACAATTTGGGTTGGGTTATGAAATAAAAATATCCACCACAACTGCTTTTGACTTCGAGTCTGATTATCTTTCTAATGAAAGGGAACAGCAGGCATTTGAATAGGAGCTGGCTGCTGGTCCAGGCTCCGAGAGTGCTCTTCCCCCTCCCCCAGTCCTCTTTGTTGGTGCTAAAGCAGTGGCCGCTCATTCTCCTGAGGCAGCTTTCCCAGTGCAGGGCCTTGAGCAGCCATCTGGCTCCTGCCTCCTGCCCAGTACATTGTCACCTCAGAGACACACCAAGTCCCCACCTGCCACGCTCGGCCTGAGGGTTGGCTGCTGGCCTCAGAATTGCCGGAAATCTGAGTGATTCAAATGGATGTCACTAAAAATAAGCCTTTTTTTTTTCCTCCCTCTAATCAATGTGACTGCAGAGCACATTTCCTTGAGAGCTGGGGAAGAGCACATTGAGCCTGACACCTGATGAAGTGGTTGGTCTCTGGCTAGCATCCTTCATTTGATGAAAAACATCACATGGAAGGTAGAATTGCTAGCTGTTTTCCTTGCAATGCCTCAAATAACTCAGAGTGAACAGGTTCAGAAATGAGCATTTCCTGCCTCTCCATCACTTCCAACACCACTACAGAACATGTTTATTTTTTCAGTTACTTTTTTGAGTGATTTCAGTTGCTTCCTGTGCATGCAACATTATGTTTGTGCTTGTGATTCATTGCATTGCTTATGGTTGTTTAGAGTCTGGAAGTCTCCTGTAAAACATGATTTGTAAATACCTCCTCCATGTAAGGGAGGAGGAAAGGAAGGGAGGAGAGAGGATTGTAGCATTCACTGCCTGCTGCACTGATCAAGTATGGTAGTAGAAATAAAAAAGTCTGTCCAAAGAAATTTGTTCTTTATTGAAAGAGCTTAAAATGGAGGCTTGAAATAAAGGCAAATGGTAAATTACATAGACACACACATTTAACAATAATGTTACCAACTGTTTGGTTTTAAATCATAGATGAAAAATCTATTCTCCCCATACTTTGAGAGCGAGCAAGAGCCAGGCAAACTGAAATGTCCAGGCTCTTCCCCTCAGCCTTTCTGCCCATTCTAGACCATTGGTCACTGTTTGTCTTTTCTCTAAGCATGTAAGCAGAATTTGGCAGCTAACTGCTGTGAGAAATTAAATAGATCAGTCCCATGCAGCATGTGATGAGAAATACAGTATGTCTTTAATCTAGTTTTACATGTCTGACTTTGCAATTTATCTTTATGTTTTTTTCCTGCATGTTTTTTAGATCTAAATGCTCCAAGAACTGAGGAAACCAGTGATACTATAGAGGAATCATATTGACTATTTTAACATGATAGGATCAATCAACAGTATTGAGTACTTCAGTTCCAATACACAAAGTTCCCTCACTGAGTGAGATAACAGCTTGTCAGTCTGTTCTCAGAGCAGCCATATGATGAGGACAATATAAGCTTCAACTAACATGGAAAGGGTAGAGAACCTGGTGATCTCTGTCTCCATCATAGTCTGAAATAGAGAGTGCTGTCTGATGCAAGCCCAAGGCTGTGTTACTCACTTCCCCTTTGTCTTCTCCCTCCCTTTCTCCCTTTCTCCTTTCCTCCAAGTGCATATTCTTTCTGTCTCATCCCAATACTGCGTCCTCCTTCTCCACTGTGAGATACCAATTTCTCTCTAAATGGTTAGAGCTAGCCTCTTTTTCTAGCTGGGAATAGTCTCACTGAAACAAAAATGGAGTTCTGTAACTTGTTTTACTCAAACACATCTGTTCCACTGCAATTTTCATCATCCAGGTGTTTTTTACCATAGTAACCCAGGTCCAGACACTTGATCAGCTGCAGCACCTTGTAAGGGCTGAGAACAATAGTTATAGTCAGATTCCAGTTTACTTAATTAAACTATTCTGGTAATGTGGAAAAAGCAATGCATTCCCCTCCTCCAACTCTGCTTCCTGACACAGCAGAGTATTTTTTTCCCTGCAATGCTTCCAATAAAACTCAGCCTCAGGCAGAGAACCTGGCATAGAACATTTTAGTCCAAGTAGTTAGGTAGAGACAACCAAAAAAGCATCTCTCAATGGAAATGTCAGGAGCCTGACAATAGGTGATATTACTAGCTTTGTCTGCTGCTGTGTGTATCCAGCTTTCCAGAGCACACTGTACTCACAGGGCAAGCTCCAAGGACAGGAAGATTTGAACAAGGGGGTTGAAGTTTTTCTCTGCAAGTTGCCTACAGCTATTCATCTGTGTTCCATTTTATCAGCATCTGTGACATTATGTAGCAAAATGAATGCATGAGTACTATTAAACAATTAGCCAGGTGACATTTTTGGATTTTACATTACCCTCTAGTAAACCTGTAACACTCATACTCATTAGTAAGTGATTGAGTGTTCTGCTGGGTCTGAGACTGTAAGTAATTACATGCCATTTTAAAACAGCCAAAGAAACAATGTAAAATGCTTAAATGAAATGGAAGAAAGTAGACAAACAATTCCCAAGAAGAGAAGAACAAACTCATACTAAAGATCTGCACAAGCTTAGGCTTAGAAAATGATGATGTAGCATAATGGACCTAAAATTCAACAGTATCTGATATTAAAAAAATTGCTATCCTTTTAGTTTAAACCAAAAGGAAAATTCTAATGTTTGATGGATACACAAATTCTTCCAAATGTCCTACACAGGTATTTCAGAGTTTAATCACATAAATTATCCTGGCCAAGCCTTAAGTAAAAGAGGCCTTCTTTACAGACCAAGTGGCAAATAGTATCTCCCACCTTTTAGTCAAACAAAACCAATTCTTAATCTGCTCCATTGTAGCATCTCAGCCTTTCTCCCTTTTTAAAAGGGAGTTTTATCCCAGAACACCTGTTTCCCTATCACAAAGTACTCACAGTTAGGAAAATTACACTTGTTTGCTGTCTTGAGTCTGAACAGCTGCCTTGCCCACTACCATTTGAGTCTTTACCATGTCACACTAAGTAGATTAAGTGTACTAAATGTACATAAGAGCAGAAAACTAAGTAGTGCAGTGCTCTGACTGCTTTTTACCTTTCACTGTTTGATAGTAGTGAAGCGAAATGGAAGTAAGTTCCATCACAAAATCCACATGCAGTTAAAGGATGTAACAGTAGCAGCAACAATGAGAAGAAATACAGCTGGTATTGTCTTGTACTACCTCTGTTCTTCAGGTAGGTTTCATGCTAATAAGAACATCCTGAAAGGCGATTGGGACTATCTAGAAATGACCTGGGACTCCATAAACCTTTCCCAATGACATAAGGCTGTCCCAGAAAGAGCTCTCAGAGAGGCCAAGTAGCAACAGAAGTCTCAGGAACTTACCAATTTCATACAACGCCTGGACTTATGCTGGAGTTCTAATGGGAGAGTAAGAGCGAGGCTTCCCTGCTTGGTGGAGACTGTGAGAGATGCTCTTCTGCAGCTGCATCTCTTCACCTTTCCTGGGCTGCTGGCCTCTGATCAATCTTCCTTTCATACCAGTACACAGGGGATGAACTGTCCCATGGCACTTTCAGCAAACACAGAACAGGCTTAGATGAGAGAGTCGCAAATAAATTTCAAGGTGGTCTTTGTTTTTTAACATTGACTGGAGGAGGCTCTGTGTAATTAATTGATCTATACAATTAAATGAGTCCTGAGAACATTTCAATTTGGAGATGATATTTAGCTGGCAATCTAATGTTATTGCTTCAGTGGTGCTGGTTGGAGGATGATTGGCATTTGCCTTGCTCTTCTTACTCTGTATGTCCATCCTCCCCTGTGGACTGCTTAAAGTAATTTTTCAAGCAAGACTAAGCCAGACTCCTGGAAACTAATCCCTGATGGATGATGTAATTTGAATGATGGATTCTTGTATCTCTTTCTAGAGTAGAAGCACTTGAGCTGTTCTTCCTTCAGATATTTTACAACCAGCAATAACAATAAAAGAAAGAAAGTAAAGACCTTGAAAAGTGGTCACAGTTTTCCCATTGTTACGGAAACAAAATTTTTTTTGTTTTTTTTCCCACCCAACAGTATATGGCATTATGCTTTATTACAGAACTCTGGTAAGGCTTATCTTCTTATAGTGAAGAGCTTTATGTAGCCTATGTAACCTCAATTAAACTGTTGCAGAAGTGATAAGTCTAGACTATGAAGTAATATTCTACAGCACAATTTTACCTTGAGTTATTTTGCATACCAGCTTCTGTGCTCATGATGACAAGGGTTTCTCTGCCTGCCTGAGAGAAACTTTGGGTGGGTTATTTGAAGACACAAGAAAAACAGCTGTAAATGATGTCTCCATACAGCCACTGGAGGTACAAGACAGAGATCTGAAAGACATCTCACTATATTCAGTAAAGACAGTGGTATACAGGTATCTCCTTAAATGCAGGCATCCCTCTGGTGATCCCATTACATCCTGTTAATATCACTTTTCTGATCTACTGTGCAGACTTTTATGCAGTGCTGGCAGTTCTCTTAGTTTGTTTCCTAAGACTGCCTTCCTCTGCTCTTTCAACATCCATAAGTAGAATGTCTGTGAAAGCAAAAAATGTTTTGCCCTATAGTATTAGGTAGGTGTTATGTCCTGTCACATGCTGCATGAATAGATATTTTTGAAAAATCTTTACATTAATTTATCCATGTCTTTTCCATGCTTTAAGTGCTGACTTGTCTGAAGTCCAACATAGAATATAATTTTGACAAATACTTGCCATATGAGGCAGCTCTAACTGTCTGGTGCTGTTCTTTGAGCTGCTCAGGCCCAGGTGTATTGGGCTCATGGAAAGGTTTTCATAGTGGGTGGGATGCAGAGAGGCCTCTGAGGAGGAGCTGAGCTGGCCATCCAAGCTGGTGGTACCTTGATGAAAACACATATAAGGAAAACCTTATTGTCTGCAGGACAGAAAAATACAAACTGAACAATGGTGCCTCCTTTTCCCGTGTACAATATTCATCAGAAGAATTACACAACATTCACTATTAAGCCCAGCACCTCCCAGGAATGTTTAGGAACATACCTTGAGAACCTCAATGTGCTGAATCCCAACTACAGGCTGGATGCTCAGCAGAATCCTGCTTACTCACCTGCCCTAGGGGAGTTTCCAATCTAATTTAGGCTCTTTCTTCGAACCTGAGAGGTGAGGGATTTGCCAGAGAAGTCACTCCAGCTCCACTTCTCCCTGAGACAGAAAGGTTTGCCCAGAATTTATGTCATTTATCTTTCACTGTAAATAGCAAAAAGCAAGGGAAGGCTCAGGATCAGACTGAATCCTCCTGACAAATAGCTCTCACAGCTGCTGTCGATCCAGCTCTCCCTCAGGGCTCATAAACCAGAAATTACTGTTGCAGGGTGGCTGCTGAGAAAGAACTATTTCCCACTTCTGGCTCTAGATTAATCTAATCTCTCTATTACTGGTGCAAAGCCTGCTGAGTCAGCTCCCTTCTCTGCTGGACCAGCGTCTGTATCTCCTGACTTTGCAACTCCTGCATTTATTTTTTATATTAATTATGAATTTATAATTGTTTATCAATTTTCCATACCTTTAAACACTTAGAATTTGGGGTAAAAAGTAGAGATGATATCTTTGTTTTGTGTATCTGGAAGTCTCAGTAGATGCTGGATTTACAGTGTTTACTGATCATATCAGCTGTCACTGAAATATTTTTTCACAAGCCACTTGGAATCCATATGGGAGCATGCAGCCATGAGGTTGCACTACTTTTTCTGCTGTGGTAGAGTTAGGTTCTCCAAAACCTAGTCTTCCAGAAGGCTCAGCTTGCTAACTAAGAGACAGTTTTCTGACTATCTCTATCTACCTCTATCACCCCTGCTTCTGTCTGTCATGGAAATAAACTGTCTTGGAAACCAGTATCTGCAATCCTGCTTGGGGGTGGACTGTCTTTGGGTTTTAGATACTGGGAATAAGCCGTAAGTCTGTGCCATAACTCTGTGTGTCCATCATCTAGAATAATATGACTATTGGGACCATGAGTCTGGCTTGGAGACAGCAGAAGAGAAATTATGGGGTAGATCTGCCTATATCCATGCTGTCATAGGAATAAACACCTTGGATAGTTCATATTTGGGGTGGAATTGCCAAGTACTGGCTAGTGCTGGCTAGTTCTGAGGCAGAGTGAGAAGGAGAAGGGATGTAGTGCTATTTGATGTAAATTTCTGTTCAAATTTCTCTTTGTTTAATGGGGAAAAGGCCAGTTCATTAAAACCACTGACTAATTTCTTATAATACTTGGTGACTAATTTTAGCATATTAAAATTCTATGGTGCTATTGAAGTAGAAAACTTTGAACACTAACCATTTTGATTTGTCAAAATATTGTAATTTCACAGTCTTTAACTTATATGTAGTTCCTTAAATCTCGGCTACACATAAGAAATGAGTCATAAATTTAAATGGAACAGATTAAAGTTTAACCAAAAATATGCATAATTTACACACGAGATACTGATCTTGTCTGTCCTTTATGCTGTAGCTATATGTAATAATACAACATGGCAGTAACTCTTAGCAAGGCATGCTCACAGGAATGAGAAGAGATTCCCGTTAAAAGCCTGTGTTTCATGGTGAAAGCCCATGCACCTGCAAAGCATGGATTCTTTTTATAATATCTGTGGTTCCAGTTCCCATGTTTTCTGAGTAATTTCTAGGAGGGAGTCACTTTGCATTCTGCCCAGTATACATAGCCTGGCCATTTCTGAAAGATGCATTAAAGTAAGACATATTAGGTATGTGCTAGGTAAGAACACAGAAGCAAACAAAAGAGTATTGTTTTAAGGGAGAAAATGCCCCTAAACCTAGGTACTTGAAATTGCATACTTACCTGGACACACCTAGCTCCTACAAATCTTTCTTTTCCATCTCTTTTGCTATAAGTGCCCCTTTGTACAGACCTTCCACCAATTTCAAATTTGTCCACATCTCCACTACCTGGGTAACTCCATGCTCCATGGTTTTTATTTGTAATGTAATGGTGATGGTTTACAATTTATGTAAATATATGTATGCTCCTGGTGTGTGTAAATATATACATCTATAAGTTCCAAAATCCTGCCTCTTGAAGATTTCAGTAATGCACTGCCAGGATACTGGTTATGGGGAAGAGAAATGTGGGTGTTTCAGGGATCCTTCCCATCAATCTTGTACTTGCATTTACTCTTCCATGGTGCAGCATGTCTCTCCCTAAGAGCTGGTCTCCAGTCTCTGCACACTCCCTGGGGACATGGAGAAGCAATAGGCAGGGTTTCAGTTACACCAGGCTGTTAAGTAGACCTTGCCACACAGAAAGAAGCTCCTTGCACATTCATTTCTATACTTACCTTCAAAAAATGCTTATAATATTGCAGAAATGCTTATGTATAATTCATTAACTTCTTTCTCAGGTCTGCTTTTCCATTTGCTGGCATAGTACTTATGCCAGAAGATTTAATGTTGAGCTCTGACCCATTGGTTCTATATTTCATACAGTGAATCATAAGCTTTCTTTCTCTAAATTAGAAGGGATTATCTCACTTGTTTTTCTAGGACTTTTCACCCTCTGAGCAAATTATTGTTGTAGTTTTGCCCCTGACCTGCTGTCATCCTAAGATCTTTATATGGTAAAATGTTTTTCTCACACAACTCCCATGCTGTTTCCAGAAGAGTCATGTTAGCATATGTGTATGAACTTTTGGGGATGTAAGTTGATTCTCATAGTCTGTTTTAACTTTGACGCTGAGTTTTCCTTTTTTAGGTTTTTGGGGTTTTTTCCCCTCTTTACTTTTTTTTTTCTTATTTTCCTTAATCTAAAAAATTTTCTCCTTAATGTGTTTTATTTTGAATAATAATTTTTGTAGTCTTAGTTGATCCTCTTCTCTTTCCCCCACCCATTTCACCCTCGATTAATCTTTTCTATAGGCCAGTTTCTCTCGTCCTGAGATGAAATCTGCTAATGTGAGAGTCTAAGACAAGAAAGAATGTTCATCACGAAAAGGCAGAGTTGATGCTGATTGGTAAAAGCCACAGGGATGAGGAAAGACAAGGTAAAGATTTGTATACATAGCAAGACTGAGAAGATTCACTGCTCATGAAACAACCAAAACAATGTTGTAACAAGGGATGAAATCATGTGGGGAATGACTTTAATTCCCACTCTAAGGTGATTTCCTACTAGGCAAAGATATTAAGATGAGCAACTGAAAAACATATGAGAGAAACTTGCTGTGCTTTTCACTTCAAAACAAAAAACCACATTCTTGCAGAATAGCCAACTGTTTTGTTTTGTTTTTTAAAGTATCATTTCCATTTGCTGATGCTCTTTTACAACTTGTATCTTCAGAGCAATACTTAGACTTGTGCAGTTTCCTTCCAGCATGTCTGTAGACGGTGTAGAAGGGCAAGTGATAATCTCAAAATCAGCTTGAGGTCCAATAGAATGTGATATTGGATTACTCCAGCTGAGCTGCAAGGAGAGGGTCAGGGAGGCACTGAAGTGAGGTAGTTAGCAAAATGCTCTGAGAAGATGGTAATACTGAGAGTAGGGCTAGAGACACGTATGACACTTATTTGGCCTGAAGCAAAACTGATATTTTATGGTGGTGACCTTTTACTTTTTTTCTATAAAAGGAGGGGGAGAGCAGCAGCTTTCAGTGAGACAGGTAATTCAGTGAAGGAAATGTACCTGACTTGTAATGCTGAGACATGGCCTGTGAAATGAATGTCAAGTGAAAACTGGAACTGGAAAGAGATCTAGTGAAGTTAGTCAGTTAGTCAAAACATGAGCTTACTGTTTTTTTAACAGAGAACAGAACTGACAAACTGATAAATGATTAGTGATGGCAACAGCAGATATAAGTCTAAGGGTCTAACAGGCACCTGTCCTCTGGTATGTTTACTAAGTTATTCTCTTATTCTCAGGTAACAATAAAGTCCAAATGACTGCCCATGAAAAGCAAGAAGCAGTATTTTCATACCACCTACTCTGGTGCATGAATTTATTTACTATGTTGTTTAAACCTGCAGGAGGATTGAGCTTACTCAGTTAGGGCTGGTAGACCTTTATTCTTTGCATGGTCTTTAAAAGAATGGCAACAAATCATTGCTATTTTCAGGTTTCATAAGAGATGTATTAATGAACTTTTACAAGGTGGAAGTGCTGGATGATGTGGTCTTACAAAGCCTGCTGTGTCCTAAGGCATGTCTCCATTCATTTCTATGTTGTTCATGCTACTTGCTATAAAGTACTTTCTTTTTCCTTGTGTATATGCATTTTCAGAACAAAGAGGGAGCCTTCATGGAGGACATTTCCTGGCACATATATGAGCAGAACAACTATGCTTTAAAAGTGAAGTTATATACAGTACCTGAGGTTACTGAAAACCCAAAGATAGGTTTTCATGTTGTTCAGGTAGGACCTCAGCCCTAGTTTAGCAGGTGTCCGTCATGCCAGAATTTATGCATGAAGGGCAAGATAAGCAAGGGTATGCAAATCTTGTGTGTTTCCTTGCAAAAGTATGGTATGGAGAAACCTGAGGCATCTTCAATGAAGATGCAGCTGGGGTGGGTGGAAGAGCATCACTGAGCCTGGGGAACTGGAAGAAAGTTGTGTTATCCTACCAAAATGCAATATATACACAGCCTGTGGCCAGTTTTGGTGCCTTCATAGATCATTGTGTCTGAATGAGTTGATCTTTAATATGGCATTTCACTTCTCTTGAGCTTTTAATAGGAGGTTGAATAAAGCACTTAAATGAAAAATGAGCAATAAAGGTGTTGGTAAAGAAAATTAAACCAGTCTCAAAGCACTATTAATCTTTCATGGACTACATGATATAAAAAAAAAGATTAGATGTATATATTAGCTGCAAGAAGATGTTGTTGCAGTGTTGCAAAGTGTCCCACTCTAAACTTAAGTGTTTATATTAACCCTTAGAAAGCAAGTTTTTGTAGTTCAATGACTAGAGGAAGAGCAGCAGTAGGGACAATAAGCTGGATGACTAGAAAGTCCTGACTAGGAGGACTTCCTCCCATACTTGGAGAAAACTGTAGATCCCTCTCTATAGTGCCCACTGGGGGAAACAGTGGTTGAGAAACTGGTGAGTTATTACTGTGAGAAGTAATCTTTTGTCTAAATTTGGGACTTTGAATCGTCTTTGCTTCTTTTGATTATTATCATAGATAAGATTTTCATGAATTTAGTAGCAAGCAGAAGCTTTACATCAAGGGCTTGAAAAAACAGTCATTGTCCTAATTTTGGACTCAATATTCATCTCCAGAACATCCTCCAAATAGTAACAGGAGAACAAGATCAAAGAAGCATTCCAAATGGAGGATTGTCTTTCACTTTGAGCTTCCATGTGGAAGATCCTCTTCTGTGAATAGTTTCTTGCAAATTTCTTGTAGTTCAACAGGCATGCAACACTTCCATCTTCACCTTGTTTGTTTTCACGTCAGTAGAAAACAAACAGTAGAGGGAACATATGCAGTGATTTCAGGCAGTAAGGTCTCACTACAAGAATGAAAGCAAATCAGACACTACAGATATCATGGATTTAACATCAAATCAAAATTAAATTCTGTTTGAGGTCACAGTGCAAGTATTTTTTGTAACTACATTTCTTTTTAGCTACTTTTCAAACATAAAATTATATGCCAAGAAACGGTATAGCAATTACTGGATCTATGTGGACATGACCAAGTGGCCCTTGCACAAAACTTTCTTTTCTTCAAATCATTGGTATTGTGCTTTCATTTTTATTGTGGCTAAATCAACAACTTTAGGAATAACACTCAGCTGGGAGATGTACAGCATGTGTTAATGCTCTCATCTCCAGGCAGCTGCTGTTTCTTACATCTTCATCTTATTTTCAGTAGTAGCTATATGTGTCCATTTTGAAGAATTCAAAGGACTTTACTTAGAACTCTACTTTGAATTAAAAAAAAACCAAACGCAAAACCCTCCAAGAAAACAAAACTGAACCCCCCCCCCCCCCCAAAAAAAAAAAAAAACAAAACAAAAACCAGCCTGAAACATTTGCTTTTGTCACTTTTCTGGAAACAGCCTAAGATTGTTTGCTGTCCTGTTGGGCAACTTAGGGTATTACCTTATTGTCAAGTGTCAATTTTGTAATGAGGTTTTAGCTGGAGGTATGGCAGAAAAACATTGAAGTTGGACATATACAGAAATCCTACAATATATATGAGAAGCAGGTATCTGCATTGTGTTAAAAGTCTCACAACTAGAAATTTCAATTTCTTTGTATTTTTTAAGAACAGATTGGAACTTTGAACTAATTGGCAGAATTATTCCATATACATCCCATATAATCTGGTTTTTGATCAAAGTTTTTTCCATAAATATGACAGAAGTAATATAGTAAGAGTGTAACTCAGCTGGCTTTACATTACTTGTTTTCCAAAACATTTTTGTGGTTTTGGATAACATAATTAATGGGGGATATCTACTATAAATGGATGATTTGCTGAAAAAAATTTCATAACTATTCTTTAAAACCAGATGTATTTAGTTATGCATTTAGGAACGCAGTGAAATAAATTCTTAAACCCTAAATTTTTTAAAGTTTTTTTAGATTTTGTGAGAATTTGAAAAGTAAAGAGGGACATCCCTAGGCTTCCACTATTGGTCATTGCTTGAGCCCAAATATCAGGTTAGAAGGGCTTTCGGTGCCTTGACTTCTTGCATCCTTTTGTAAGGTTTTAAAAAAGCAATTTAAAAAAAATCTGTTTTTTTTTCTCTGTTATGAAATACTAAATCAATTTCACTTCATCCACTCTTTCAGTATAGAAACACTTGGGAGGTATAATGCTCTAGTATAAGGAAGAGTGAGTTATAAATCTATGTTGTAAATACCTGGACTCATTTTATAGTGCCTTTTGCTCTTATACAATATGGATAATCTAGCTACTATTATACAACAAAGATAATGGAGCCCCTATTCTCAGTGCATCTGAAATGCATTCATTTTTGAACTTGCACATTCAAGATCTACTGTATTATTATGCTGTAAATTGACTGCAGAAGAAATGAAACATTTTCTTATGTGTGTCACTACTGTATTTCTTTTTCCTGATTGCAGGAATCCTAAAACATTCTTTTAATCTCTGGAGGACTTCAAAGATTAAGGTAAAGTAATCATGCATGATGTGCTTGAAAACTTGGTTAAGTAAAAGTAGCATTGAGTTATTTATTTTTTAAAGCAGTGTTGATGTATTTGCCATACTAGCATTTACAACAAATAGCCTGCTTCTGCAGTTTTAATTAAATGTGACTGGCTTAAAATGTGAAAGTGGTAAACAGGAATTACAAATTGTTGTTTGCCTGAGGATGGGATTTAGAACTTGTCAGTTAGAGACACATTTTTAACTTTAGATTGGCTGTTTCAATGCATAGAATATGAATTAAACCCTGAAAAGATATTCAGATCCTTGTGGACTCATGGAGCTGAATAAATATTGAAGGACACATAGTAGAAAATTTTGACAAGCATTACAAATTTTTTTTTTGCAGTCTATAAAGGTCTTGCTTATTACCAGAGGTGGCCTCTGTACACCAGTTTCCATTATGCAGTCAACCAGCTCTGCCAATAGAACATTGACTATCATATTAACATTGTCAGAGCACTTTGTGTTAGAAATGATTCAGAAACCTTGTGGTAATGGGGTTTGCTTGCCAGAAGTGGGTGTCCCTTTTACTGTTAAAACAAGGACGAGACTGTGCCATGGGTGACTTACTGCTCAGCACTGTGGTGGATCCTGTCTTCATTAGTTCATCTGTTAAGCAACTTATTTTTGTAAGTGCAGATATGGATAAGATTTTATTCATTTGTCTGCTAGGTTTTCCTCCATGTCTCCTTCAGCAGTGAGAGTTGTAGTCTCATGTGGGTCTCAGCCTCATATCCTATGAGACAGATCTCAGTCTCATATCCTGTGTTCCACCTTGAGCTATGCCCAGGTATTGCAGATGACTGATAGCTTCAGAGATGTGTGAATATATTTGAAACTGAAAAACCTATCTCCAAGTTAGTGTTTGCATAGAATTACAGCTGGCAAAGTATATACTCAAAGAAAGGCAAGGAAAGAAAGGTGCAATATTTCCTGCAGTCTCATTCCTGAGAACTGTGTGGCATGATTTATCATTTCTTCCACCTGCCATATAAGTATTTTTTTCTTCTACATCAAGGGCAGCTTGTAGCCTTTATTCTGCAAATACAGACACAAATACAATTTGCTTTCTTAGAGTTGGAGGGACTCCCCATACTGATCAACATAATGCTTGTAGTTACAGGTTTGAGCAAGTAGACACTTGCATGCTATCAAGGTGTTTGGTTTCTGCTTCAGATAAATAGTTATGTTTCTGTCAATTCATAATAGTGAAAAAAATAATGTGGGGTGTTCAGTATCTCCTGTGGCAGTGGCTACTGCACTGCTGTGAAAGTACAAAATAGGCAGATATACTGTTGGAGGAATATTGTCATAAAGTCTGAGACTTCTGTTTACTAGTTAGCTCTATTTTTTTGGTTTTGCTTTGGTTTAGGGTTTTTTTGTTTTGGTTTTTTTTTTGTTTGTTTATTTGCCTCTTTTCTGTTTTTAAAGTTTTGGTTTCTTGGTGGGCCTCTGCTCAAATTTTGATATTTATAATTGTTGTTATAAAACTTTAAAATGTCATAAAAAATAGGAATTTTTTCAGGAAATACTTCTATGGTTGCATTATTGGGTTGTTTTTGGGTTTTGTTTTTTGTTTTTCTTTTTTTTAATTTTGTTTGATTGTTTTTGTTTCCGGGCACACAGTTGATTTTTACATGTTTCTTCTTCATAAACTTGTGAATTTAAATTCTTTTGAATGATCCTTTATCCTGATGATTCATTTTAAAAATTTCTTCTTGCATTTGCTGCTATTGCATTTTTATTATTTTTATCTAAGTAGTATAGTATATAGTCTGACTTACATTTTTTCCATTTTACTCACTGTGGATGTAGCTGTGAAAACCTGCTCCTATTATCTTGTTTCCCAAGCATATTAAGACCTGGATTCTTAATTGAATTCTGAATATCTAACTGCATAAGTTTCTGTCTCTCATGGCTTTATACGGCATCTCATCATATATTTGGAGAATTTTAACAAAGATTTCCTTCCTGGGGTTATTCCATATATACCTTTCCAGTATATAAGATTAAAATTCTCTTTCTTGAAAAAAAAAAAAAAAATAGTAAAATTTGAAAACACAAAAATTCACAAGTCCACTGCAAAAATTTTAACAGCATTTTACCTGCTAAATTTTTTAAGCCAGATTGTCTTATTGCTCAGCATGTATCAAATAAATAATGACCCAGCCACTACTTCTCTATGCGTTATTTTCTTGCCAGTAATGTTGCCAGAATCCTTTGTGTGCTCTGGTTCTCTTTCTTGGGCAGTGTGTGAGCACTTGGATCCAAGAAGAACTTAGTCTATTTATATATGAATTTTCAGTCTTTCAGTTAATATAAATTCTATGTGAATATTTATAGTTTCATGAATTGTTGTTCTACATGTAAACACAACCATATTTGTAACATTGATTTTGCCATCAGATACCCCAAAACAATTCTGGGGTATCTGATTCCACAATAAGGCACAACATGCCAACTTTATGAATCTGAAAGCTTGAATTCTATGTGGCAGGAATGAAGACAGTCCACAGATTGTAAGGCTCTCTAAAATAAGCTTTCTGTTTCTATTATCTTTGGCTCAGAACTTTCTAGAAAAATTTTCCTTTTAAGTTTTCTTAATAGAGAAAGTCAATGATTTTCTGCTTGTAGCCCATCTTTCTTCTTCTTTTCCTTCTTCTTCCTATTGTACTTATTGCTTCACTCCTGTTTTTCAAATAGTGCTGCAGTCAGAAATGAGTCATTGGCCAAGGACAACTACTGCCTAATACTGCAAGAACAAATAAGGAAAACAAAACCAAAGGGGAAAAAATTCTATTAGTTTCCTAGCAGAGACACAAATCTTTAATAATGTTTTCATTGATTACACTTTCTTGCTCAGTATTTACACTAACAGAAAAATTATTACAGTCTGTAACACAGGACTCAAGCACTGATGAATGGTTTACTTCATCTATGAACTACTTAATTAGAAGTAATTATTCATAGACTTCCCCGATGGAAGACCTCATTATTACAATAATCATATCATGTAGGTTGTCAGTGTTTTCTGAAATACCTTGCCTAATGAGGCTGTGGAAATTGCTTGTGATTTTAATCTAGGAAAAACAAAGATTAGAAAGAAGCCTTGAAATGTGTCTGGAAGAATTTCCCCATTCCTCTGCACCAAGGCAGTGCTGCAGATTGCAGAGCCCAGTGCAAAGCCTAGAACAACCCCTCCACAGGAGCATAGGGAGAGGACATGCTGCTGCCCAAGTAGGCTGTGACAGATGCTCTGTTCCTAGGTAGGCTGTGGCAGGACCTCAGGAAGCAGAATGCAGGACTGAGATCTGGGAGAATGGGAGCAGGTGACTGACAACTCTGTCCTCAGACAGACCTCTGCAGACTGCCTGGGGTGTGAAGCTGAAACCTTTCAGGAAGGTAGTGCTTCTTTAGAGAATGACAGGTATTGCTAAACGGCATTAACGCCTGTTGGCAGATGTTAACTTGTGGGAGGCAGGACGATGACAGCAAGGGTAGGACAGCAAGAGTAGCAAGCTCTTTGAGGGAGCTGGAGAGCCAAGGCTGTCTCATGGAGTGTGAGTCCTCATGGTGAAAACCATGAAAATTCCTGGCACTGCACACTTTCCTTGCAGATCCAAATGAGATGTTGTTAGAGCACCACTGCCTTAATCAGCCCAGACATTTTTCCTTTTTGATGTTACAACATCTGAGGCAGGAAAACCAGCATATATCCATCTATTCTTGGAAATGAAGCCAAGTTTACCTAAGTGATTCTGTGGATTAACTAGAATCATGGAGAAAGAACTCAACCTGTCTAAGCATTAAATGATCTGAAGTGCTTTCTGCATGGAAATTGATGATGGCTGTCAAGTCAAGCTGCTGAAGTATCTCTCTTAGACTTACTATTAGGGGTGAAATCCATTGACTGTTCAGGCTGGGTTTCATCTGGAACTAATGTTAACTCTGGTGCATATCCATAGATGTCTTGTAAGGAAAAAGCCCCAGCTATCTGTAGTGGTGATTGCTAGATTGCTGCCTATAAGATTAGTGCTACAGGGGATGTGAGGGTAAGAGTTACTGTCACGGGAAAATGCAAGTAGCAGAAATGTGGGGATGGAGGAAGAACTTGGGGAGGAAGGGGAAAGGAGGGGAAATGGATCAATCCCCTTCCCTTGTTCTGAAAAGAACATCAGATATTTTGTGCAGTTAGCTTTGTTCATTTAACAGAACACATTTAAACAATTCCAAAGTTTTCTGTGAAGTTAGTATAAAATAGCAGTGCCTAGAATAGCACACCATTATTAATTCTGAAATTGTTTCAAAGTCCTCCTTTTCCTCCCACTCCACATGTTACATAGACACAGTTACTGTTATTTTTATGCTTAACTCCCAGTGTATCTGAAAATGAACAATGAAGTATGCTCATATAATAGAATCAGGAAAAAAAAAAAACCATACAGCATTTAATTCTGCTTCAGTTACACAGGTCTATAGCATGTCCCTTTCAGCTCTGCGTTGAAACTGGTTCAACTGAAGGTAATAATTTGAAATGCAGAAATAAATGAACACATTTCTATTGACTTGACTGCATGAGCTATCACACAATCACCTGCTTTTCACAGGAGCAGATGTAGAGCTACAGAATTTTGCCCGAGCCTGTCATCTCGTAGGAGAGAAGAAGCGTGTTTTGCCCGAGAGCTCTGTCCGGGGTGTTACCGGGTGCCCCGCTGTTCCGGAGCGGCCCCGGGCGGGTGCGCTCTCCGGGATGCGAACCCTGCTGCGGCGGGCAGCGGGCACTGCACGGCGGCAGAGGGCAGCCGGGGGAGATCAGCACCGCTCCCTGCTGCTGGCACCAGATCCAGCCCGAGCACATGTTACGACCTGTCCCGAAAGGAAAGGCTGAGAAAGGGAAGAAACTGCACAATCAATCCCGTGTTTCCTTCTGTGAGCTGGGATGGGGCTGAGTTCAGAAGAATTCGATCTTGTAGGATTTTGTTTTCCCTAGATATTTCGGAATGGTCGTCTGAGGCAGGGCTAATAACCAGTCAAAACAACTCTTAGCTTCACATAGAAAAAGTATTTGTGCTCATGCCTATGACTGAAATTGATTTCACTTACCATGAGTCAAATATGAGTCATGAATAGAAGCAAAATTCACAATTATCTTGTGATTATTTGCTCTTTCTGAAAGTCTCATATACATGCTTGGCAACTTTTTTTTCTAGTGTATCAATATACAATATACTTAATTTTGGTTGTTTTTTGGTTTTTACTGGATGCAACATTATCTTCAGTGCCTTTGTTCTACAACTATTCATAACTCACCATTTATACCGCCAAAAAACAAGCTAGGTCTGTTGTAAGGGATCAAGGTACAGTTTTGGCCTAAATTAGGATGGGGCTGAGTGTTGTAATCATAAGATTATAAAATATTTCAGTTACCACTTTGAATACAAGTGTATTTCCTTCCATTGGATTTCACTATGTACATTCCTTCTTAAGGAGCTGGAAAATCAACACAGTCATACCTGTGATAGGAAAGGAAGGTGGGTCAAAGCTAACATGACCAACAGGTCAGGGAGGATGGGTGAACAAATATGCTGCTTTGTGCTGGTTTTTTACGTAATCATAGAATTCATAGAATGTTAAGGGGGTGGAGGAGACCTTAAAGAACATCCAGTCCCAACCCCATCTGTTGTCACAGACAGGGACACCTCCAGGTTGATCAAGGCCTTATCCAACCTGTCCTTGAACACTGCCAGGGTAGGAACGTCCACAGCCTCCCTGGGTAACCTGTTCCAGTGCCTTCATCTTCACAGCAAAGAATTTCCTCCTTATATCTAACCTAAATTTCCCCTCTTTCAAATTGCACCTATTAGTCCTTGTCCAGTCACTATGAAAAGAAATTAATACAATTGTCACTAAGGTGACATCTGTGTTAACATTCTTAATGCATGACAATGACACTCAGTTAACTCTCAGTAAGTAACAGTCAGTTGGATAAATTCCACTTTTTTCCCCTAGAAATTTCTTTATTTCTTTTACTAAGAAATTTGGTTTTTACTGAAAAATAACTGATTTAAAAATGTGTCTGACTAGTTAAATTGAGTCTTAATGAAAACACAGTATTTCCAAATTTTGTACTGTTCCAGGACTGGAGGATCACCCTGCTGTTTTCTCACAGTGTGACAATGTAATGGTGGTAAACACAGTCTGGAAATGAGGTGACTGTATATTTTTTTTTAAATCGTAGGCCAGTGCTCACTGATTGGGGCCATGTGATCATTTCTTGTCACATCCTCTTTATATTATAGGCCATTATATTACTACCATCTCCTGGAATAAGCCCAGTAACTTGTGTGTTCCTGAAAAGCATCCAACTTGATTCTAGGACATTGACATGCATTTGACTTCTGTTTCTCATATTTCGTGGTGTCTGAATCAAGCTGGACACAAAATTGCCATGTCTAAATAATGTGACACAGAGCCTGGTTAGACATCCTTGGGCTAGTTTTGAGCAAGCTGGCCAGTGCTCGCTCTGTAGGGCAGCCTTATGCTGGAGTACAAGCACAGGTTCTGGAAGCAATCAAGGAAGAGATGACACATGGAGCAAATAGCCCTTGTCTTTCATCTGGGCACGTTTGCACTTGTCCTGCTGTGGTTTTATGACTTCCCGCTGCCAGCTTGACAAACACTGGCTAATGCCATGGCCAGGGCTGCAGCATGGCCACATTTTTCTGCTTGAGTATTTCCTCCAATCATCAATAATTTCTTTCACTCTTGCCTGCATTGGAAACAAGTATGTAATGCATACAAGCATGCACCTGAACTTTGTTAACCATATTCTAACACCAGGTTTATTGCTACTGGATCCACTGGCTTCTATTGTTTTTTCCAAAAGTCTAGATGAATTTCTGAATCTAGTGCTACTCAGAGATCTTTTTCAGATTCACTGCTTTTCTGATTCATATGTTTTGGCTGAATAAGTTGTATTCATTGTTTCTAGGTGTAAAAGACTGCATTTTTCAAAGTTGAACTGTGTTTTGAGATTTGGTTTCCACACAAACCCTGTGACACCCCTTTGTCCATTTTTTACCCTTTCCTGATCTTTTTAATATGCACCTTATTTATACTGTATAATACTGATTTCTAGTCATATTTTGTCATGTTGCAGTACATCAAATACCTTATAGAGCCATGTGGATTACATCTCCTTAGTTATTTTTAATCATCAAAGCTTAGGCTCTTAAGAAATGCAATTAGATTTGTTTGACAAAGCTGATGTATTTCCCATATACCATGTTGACTGACTAACTGATTCCCGCAATTCTTAATCAATTAAATCATGTATCATTTTCTCCTTGAATTTATCTAGGAGTGAGGTCATGCAAAATTATGCTCTTTTTGAATCGTTTTCTTTTTCTGTTTTGCAAACACTTCTTACCAAGAAACCCATAATAGTCAGGACACTTGTATACAGCAGCTGGGTAGTTGAAAATGCATTAATTAGTATATTATAGAAGTGACACTTATTATTTATTATGCCATCATCAGAGAACACAATTAAGTTATTGTAGAGTTGCTATGGTTTCCAAAGGAGATACAGTACAGACTAATTACCTCAAGATGCCAGATGGTGCTGAATAATTCCTGAGCAAATGCCTCATCACCTCTGCCTCTCCATGTTTATATAGTAAACAAAACATGAATAAAATGGAGGCTGAGAATGTAGTGATTTCCCTTTATAGGTCTCCACAGGTTTGTGTTTGCCCTGAGCATATTTACATTCTTCAGACTATATTGCTTAAATTTCTCCCATCTGTGCAAATATCCTAATGAATGAACTGCGAAAAAACATGTAAGAAAACTCTGCTGCTGGACACCTTGATTTGAGATATTTCATCTGCACTATACCTGCAGTTTCAGTATTGTCTGTCACGTCTATCCCAAGGGACCTATCCCAAGAATAGGTCAGATAGAAAGACACTTTATCCTTTCCACAGGGCAAGTAAGCTCTAAGAGACTCTTTAAGCACAGTCTGTACCCAGGATTTCCATTTAGTTTAAAAACTTTGCAGATCATGAGGACATCCTGCACTGCAGCAATGCAGATCAACAACACTTGGACTGCAAATCTATAGGGTGCTCCACACAGCAGTGTACATGAAATAAAAAACATTACAAAGCTTAAGGGCATTAACATTTGAGGCCATCCAGTCTTACAAATAAGATTTTTTGTAGATCTGTGCCTGATCTCATGACTGCTTTCTTCTATATTTCTGTGATCACAGTTTAACTGAGTATCTGTAAAAGCTTCCATTATACAACCTGAGAGGCAGATAACTAGTTGTGCTCCAGGTCTGCACATGCCATAAGTATCACACTATAACTTTGCCCTCAAGGGGTGCAACAAAATACAAAGCTACAAAGAAAAGTCTTTGGGATAGTGTGTCAGAGAGACACATGTCATTGTCCAAAATTTCTGTCTGTCCGTAATGCCAGTGTGTATAACATGAAGCATCAGGTCAATACAATAAGTAGGTCAGGCTATGGGCAAAGGCTTTGGACCCCTGCTTCTGCTATAAGTATCATAGGATTGCAAACACATGGCCATAAGAAGCAGCCTTTTAATTTAGTATATTTGGAATATGTTCAGAGTTTAAATTCAGATTTGCAGTGTGGTTGGTCTAGGAAAACAGCCATAGGAAATTGTAACAGCAAATGTTTCCCCTCCAAATTCAGAGCTTACCTATACAGAGACTGCTTAGGCTTTTCCAGATATTTGAAGTTATCTAACTGATATTTCACTTCTACAAAGCTTCATGGGGCTTGGTTTTCTCTGAGCTGGTCCAAGCTGTTGGGACTCTGTGTTCTTTTAGCTACTCTACAGGGTTTCAGTGATTGGGGAGTCTAATGAGCACAGCTAACAGAGGCAGCTGCAGACATGGCAGTTCTGCTTAAGGAGCTTCTGGGCCATCTGGGGACAAGACCCAAGATCAGTGATGATGGCTGTGAAACCTCTGAGAAACTTAAAGGTGCCTGCTGCTTTCAGGTAAAGATGAGATAAGAGGAGATGAAACGGTACACAGTGTCCACCTAATCCTAAGGTAAGTGCAACCTCTGGAGAAGTGAAAGGGTGGAAGCTGGTGACTTCTAGCACCAAGAGCAAGGATCCTACACTATCTAGGGGGTTCCAAGTACAAGATAGGTCCACTACATTCAAAGGTGAAGAGGAGCCGGATATGCCTTCAAACAAAAGATTTGGTTCACCTCTGGCTCATAAGGAAAAGTTTGGTCACAGTAAAGGAGATACAAGAGTGGCAAAAATGTGTTTCTGGAAATAGAACAAATTGGAATAAGGAGTGATATCAGGTAAGGAACTCAGGAGGGACTGAATCTCCTGATGCCAGGAGCAAAGATATCTACCAACAGTGAAGCTGACTGGCAAACTGAAATCTTGGCCCATCTTCTGGGGTGCTGGAGGAAGCTCTCCTAGAAAACCCACAGAGCTTTCCATCACATCTATGTCTGAAAGACCTTTTGTGGGATATGGTAAAGATAGATGGACTTGCAGTCATGTAGTAAGTGGTGGTAGGAGGAAAGAGGGTGATAGAGCTCTAATTCAATAGTAGTTGTGTGTGTTTCACAATACTTGACTGGTGGTAGCTTTAAAATTCTATGCAATAATTGTCAAAAATTTTGCAGTGAAATCAGTAATAGTGATATTCCTATAATTTAATTATATTATTAGGCAATTACTTTCTTAGCAGTGCATTCCTAAATCAGTAAATGTTTAAAAATTATCTCAATATTATGTATTTCAATCCTGCAATATAGAGTATGAGTTAGACCCATAAAGTAACAGTGTCCAAAGGAAAACATACATAAACCAGCAAAGATGCAAATACCAACTCTTACTTTGCATTGTTGGACTTTGAGTACCAAATGACTCTCTGCCTTGTTAGATTGTTTGAATATTTAAACAAGAAAGTAGTTTAATCAATGGGTATTGTTATCATTGCAATCAGTTCAAACTACATTTGTAAATGTAATTTAATTTCTTAGTCCTGCATAACTTTTGTTTTGTTCTTGATTTCAGCAAAGGAAACAATAATTGAAATGCCCAGATAAAATGAAATATTACACTTTTCCCCTTAAAATACTAGGTTCCTAGGAACACTGAAGACGGATAACTTTCTCAGGTCAAACTGCAAAAAAACCCACTATTAAAGTATCAGCCAATTCAATAGGAATACTTATGTTTCCCAAAATAACACATGAAGATCTATTGTTAGTTTAAGGATAATACATATAATTCTGGTGTAATAAAACTATTTTATTACAGGACACAGAGACATATTAAATCACTTCTTGCATTACACCATCTATTGATCATGAAACAGCAAATTACATAGTTTGAAAATTTGGTGGGAAATGACTTGACTGTGATCTATCTTGTTCCTGTCAGAGGAACTATGCATTTCTTTTATATAGCTAATAAATCAGGACTTACTGAAAATAAATATGTATATTGATGAAAGTTTACAAGCTACATATTCTAAAAAAATAATTTTTACCATAAAAAGTAGTGTAGAGATTCCAAGGAAGTATCAAAAAAAGAGATCAGAAATAATCAGGCAAATTGGTAAGGCTGGAATGGTGGGGAAGAAGATGAACAGGGGATGAGGGCAGTGGAGAAAAAAAAAGGACTGTGAAAGCTTTGCTTAATGTGCGAATTTTTCTGCCCTGACTACTGTACTTGCCAGAAATTTTGAATTTGATTAAAAGGCTTTCGGAGAATTTGCCATAATAAAATATTTGCTTCTAATGAAATCATCTCATATGAAACTAATGGAAATTAATATTCCAATTAATATATTTCTCACTCTGCTTTATTTTCTTCTTAATACTGCCTGAAAGTTAGAGAAAAATGTTTCAGGCTGAGAGAAGTTTGAGCAGAGAAGGGGAAGTAGAAGGACTTCAAACTTGACACAGAAACACCGTGCAAATATTTTATTGTCTTGAACAACACATGGCAAAGAGGTTATCATACACATGTGAAATACATCAATATGTGTTTGTTAAAAATGAAAGAACATCAGAATTATTAATTTAAGGTGAAGCGAGACTCTTCACTCCAGCTGATGGCACCAAATTCAATTACTGTGCACCAAGGAAACCTATTAACTCTTGGAATCTGTCATCTCATATTCTAGTGTAGTCTTACGAAATAAGGGCTATGACTATGCATCAACAAAGAGGAAACAATCCTAGTTTTCTTTCAAAAAGAAAAACAACAAGGCACACTCACACATTTCATTCCAGTGAGTGTGCATGTGTGTATATCTACTCCAGCTGTAGTCACATAAAACCAAAATTGAGATTTAAACTTCATGTTTATTCAAATCAATTATTTGTCAGTATAAAACAGCATTTTACAGCACATATGTATTTTCTGTAATACAGTCATGGTATTCTTGTAAGTTATATCATCACACTATATGCTGATTTTTATCCCAGAATGAACAGTTTTTCAGGCCTATGAACAGTTTTTCAGGCCTTATTTCCTATAAAATAATAGGAAATAAGTTCTAAGAAACAGAAATATATGTAGCCAAAATTTCTAATGTGTTCACTTACAGTGTTTGCTTAAAGCATTCCTTGGATAATAGGGGGCATAATATGTATAAAAATTGACATCTTTGTCTATCAGAAAAGAAATCAATCCATATTACATGACAAAATAATGGTAATACAGAGCTCATAAAAGCATGAAAGGGCATTCTGTGAGAATTATTTTTTTTTTCTCCAAATTTGACAAACAGTATTTTCTAGAAAGTAATATGTTAAAACAATGTTTAGGCAAATACATTGTTAACACTGTAGCTGAGATTCCAAAACCAAAGAGCCTTGTCCTTCCTGTCAGTGTTTCTGACAGGAACTTTATCCCATTTGCTCATGCAAATTATATCTTGATTCACTGCTATACTCTGTGTTGCCCTCCACTGTCAAGCTGCTGAAGGGAGAGAGCACAAAAAGCCCCCACTTCAACCACTTGACCCTCGCTTGACTCAGTAAGGCTTTAACCCTGTGCCTTACTGGGTGCCTGAGATATTTTTAAAGGAAAGAGGGACTGAAACAACAAAAATAAAATTTGACAGGTAGTTCAGAGCACAACGTTTTCATCAAGAAAGACTGGTCCACCCATCTGGACACTAATTTGGGCTGGTTCAGGTAAATGCTGTACAGTACCACAGTTACTGTGTGGTCTTTGGCCTGCTCAGAAACTCTGTCTCCTATTATGAGATTTAGGTCTGTCCAGGAAGACTGAAGTGCCTGAGCATCACTGAGGGCCTGGGAAATGGCACAGAATCTGTGTTTACTTCAGAGATCCGAGTGCTTCTTCCATGAGCTGCAGGCATGCATACTGTGTTCACAAATCTCCCTTACCCCTGCAGTGGGCTATGTGAGCATCCCTCTGAGAAAGGTCTGCGTTGACCTGGGCTCTAATTAAATATTAAAATGCTATCACTAAAGTGCCAGGTAGGACAATAAAGGACACGTGAACTATAGACAGTTCTGTATCCAGCTTCTGTAACTAATTTCACCCTTGAGGTCCCTCCACATCTGGAGTCCTCCCAGAGCAAAGGGTGGCAACTTGCTATCCAGCTGTTCCCTGATTAAACAATGTGGACAGGTGATGAATGCTTTTGCATTGTGAAGAGATTCTAAAGGGGTTGTTTAGCCTGGAGAGAAGGAGACTCAGAGGTGACCTTATCATTCTCTACAACTTCCTGAAGGGTGGCTGTGGTCAGGTGGGGGTTGGTCTCTTTCTCCAGGCAGCAACTGACAGAACAGGAGGACACAGTCTTAAGCTGCATCAAGGGAAATATAGGTTGGATATTAGGAAAAAGTTTTTTATGGAAAGAGTGATAAAGTACTGGAATGGCCTGCCCAGGGAGGTGGTGGAGTCACCATCCCTGGATGTGCTTAAAAAATGACTGGATGTGACACGTGGTGCCATGGTCTAGTTGTGGTGTCAGAGCATGGGTTGGACTCAATGATCTTGAAGGTCTCTTCCAACCTAAAAATTCTCTGATTATGTGATTCTGTGTAAAATAGGATTAGGTACTTACCCACTATGACTATATGGACCTGGCAAGAACTGACAGTAGAAATCCATATAAGCAGGTGGCTGATGGATTATCAGATACCAAGTGTTGAGGTCTCACTGAAGAGAATAACTTTTGCTGTGTGAATTAATGGCTATATCTTTTACTGGCCTGTCCTTACACAATCAACTATAAGGAAGAGGTTCAGGAGAGATTCAAGGTGCTGTATGCAACATTTTGCAGCTCACCCTAAGATACTAGTTTTGGCAATTCTTGCAGTTTTATTGTATCAGAATGACTGGTGATCTTCAGCACAAGATTGAAAAATGTCATTACCCAAAATCTGACTGGACATGGTCATGGGCAACTAAATAACTGCTGAAAAAAAAAGGACTGAATGGAGATCTTAGCTTCTCTGAAAAATGGTGAGGGTTCTCCATGTTTTGGAAAGAAAAGGTTTGAAAATAACAAACAAGTTCAGGATCAAAAAGAAAAGAATTACGCACATTTTAAGATTGTACAATATTTACTCAGTCTTCAGATTTTAGGGGACCTGACTCAGTAGTTTTGAACATTTAGGAAATACCATTGATAACTAAGATTCATTTGTGTCACTCACTGGATCATCCTTAAATTATCTGATCTCTGTGCTAGATATAAATCACCAAAATACTTCATTTTTTGAAAAGTAGTTTCTGCCTGCCCAGCTGATTTAGCTTTCATATGGGCTATTTTTGTTGAAAGTAAACAAGGCCTGCTGCAGGAAAATGAGAAACTCTCCCTTGAAATGTAAGATGAAAGATTTTTGAAGGTAAATCTCACAACTTACTTGGTCTGGAACTGAAGTCCCAGAGAAAGGAGATTTTTGAATCCAATAAATGCATGCCTTTGGAGACCACAATAAAGGCATTCTAGTGACAGAGCATGACTATGAAAATTCACTGCAGTGTCAGACATCCCAGGTGCCTATTTTATCAGGAATCATTATGCTGCTCAGTGTTCCAGGGACGGTTCTGGACAATGAAATAGCTTTTGCATTCAAAGAAGTGACATTTTGTCACCAGGCATTTAACTGCCAGACATAAAGGCCACTGCTTGTGAACAGAGTTTGTTTGAGATGTGTGTGGTTAACTGGAGACAAAGGGTGAACTTTAAAATTAAATGGGCTGCAACTCAGTCAATAGCTTGAGCTTGACATCATTGATAGGGGGTGAGGAGGCAGTTTGAGTTCCTGCTAAGCTTACTTAGAATTAGGACTGCCACAAAAACTCACCAAAAATTTGGGTTGAAATTGTGCCTTTGAGAATACTTACTTCAAATGTAAAAACCCAATAAAATGAGACTGTGCATTTGAATTTGTCTCTGATGAATATACATCACAAATGAAATAGTAATTTTTATATATGTTTAAGCTGAAGGCTGGTTCCTTTGGGAACTGGTATAATTCAGCTCCATGGAGCAAAAGAATAAGAAACAGCAAGTTAACAATTAGAGTAAAACTAATAAAATCAAAACAATTCAATACAAAACAGAAAGACCCTCCAAAAGGTATTCTAACCAGAAAAACATTTATAAATGAAGGAATCTCACACTTACAGAAAGAATCTCATAACTAAAAGGTGGAACAGCAATGTGATCAGAATAATGCTGTAGGGTAGGCTACACTGAAAAAGCTTGTACAGGCAGGCTCAGGATACAGCTGTCAGATAAGCATTCTGGAAACAGTGTTGAATGCTGTCACTCAGCAGTGACAAATCAAGGTAGAGCTAGAAATACAAAGATTCAGAGTGAGAAAAATTTTTCCTGTTGTTTTGAAACAGCTTTAAGATAAATCAGAAAATAAAAAAAGATTTAGCATACAAGCCTTTTGGCAAATCAGTCATTATTAGTAAAGATTTGACTAGGAAGACTATAGAGAAAATCACATGCAACTTAGTATTTAGTGGAGGAAAAATAATGACAATTTTCCTTCAGTTTCTCTGTCACTTTTTTCACCTATTGGATCCAATTTTGGATTGCAAGTATAAGAAATCAGACTGATGCTGCACCAGAAGCTCCTGAGATTTTAAGAACCAGAGACCATTCTGACACTGAGAATTCCTGTGGAGATACACCATCTTCCCCTTCCATTTGCAGTCTGGTTAATGAGCCTGTAAATTGAATTAACTCAGCTGAAGTGCTCAAAATCCAGGCTGCAATGAAAAGAAACAAGACAAAAGTGGAGTATGGTGGCTATACTTGGTAAGTAAAAATGAAATAATAATAGTAGTAGTAGCAATAATAATAATAACAACAACGACAAGAGAATATGTTACTGAAGATATATGATTCATTATGTTGTACAAAGCAACTTATTAAACAGTGTTGAAATTTCAGAGTACCAGGTACTCAGTCAGTGCATCAGTGTTTCCCAGTTCTAAAGAATAGTCTCTAAAGAAATTAGGAGTAGCTAAGGGGGAAGGCTTCATATTTAATTTTTTCCCTGGTGCCATAGTATGTACATATCCTTTTGGAAAAGGTTTGGCATCTCTTTTTTTTTTTTTTTTTTTTTTTAATTAGCAAAAGAATGGCCCAGGGGAATGACTGCAAATTGGAATCATAGATAACTAGATTTATGATAGCAGCAGTGCACTCAAGTGTGGGGAAAAAGCTGGCTCTCATTGCATCATTTGTTCCCAATGGTTTTGAAACAAAACCAGAGGAAAAAAAATGTAATCTGTCCTTCCAAGCTTTTCCTTCCTCTATAGATCAAAAAGTACCTGTTTCTCTGTTGGCAAACAGAAAAGGAGGGCCTCCCTCCTCTGTTGCCGGTGCCTCTCCAGCCCCCCTGCACCTGCCTGGGGCTGCTGTGTGCCAGCATCCCCCAGAGCCTGGCTCTGACAAAGCCTGACAGCCCCTCGCCAGCGGGTGAATCACTGCCCGGGCTGCTCATTTGCACCGACTGCACTCTGAATTTCTCTTGGTACAAGGCAGTGATTTCACCCAGCTTCAGTGGTTTCATCAGTCAGTCGTGACAAGCATTTGCTGACATTGTTTCCCAGCTCACAGTAAGGGTTTCTCTGAATCAGACTGAGTGAGGTGATTCCCCATTTGTTTGCTGAGAAAACAGAGCCTAAGTGACTCAATAATTCATCCCTCTTGCAATTACCTCAGCCATTAAACAGACCAATACCCTCTATGTAGTCTTTCTGTTTGCCTCTAAACTCAGTAATGCTTTGCTCTCAGGTGGAAAAATCAAACCTTTCTCACCTCTTCTCTGTCCAGGAATGGTTCTTCTGCCACCAGGTGTCATAAAGATTTACCTTTGGGAAGTCATGGCTATTAAACTCTCCCAGAGGCAAACAAGAGAAGGGTAATATGTTTCTGATATCCTGAAGGCTGTATGAAACGCCATCTAGGATTGAATATATTTGCATGCACATAAATATTTCTGTCACTAAAAATGCTATCCACCTTAAATTAAAAACACCACAGCAATTCAGAGATAGGATGAAATTTCTTGTCAGCTGATGTATGTATGGGGAATCACGGTGTATGCAAATCATCTTCTTTAAATAGGAGTCAATGTGATGTTATGTTCAACAACAGCAGTTGGAAAACACCCAACTTTACAAAATTTTTTCTTGTCTCAGCTGAAAAAACTGAAGACATGGAGAACAAACATATAGATATTTATCAAGTTTCAAATGAGAGGAACCTGCAGCAAGAATACTAAAGGTATTCTGTACATCAGCTAGTAACAACAGAACTACAAGAAAGTCCTTTATCTTATATTTATCACTTTTATTTCTGAGTATGAAATAAGACATAAACTACATTGTTATATATTATTATTGCTAAAGTATCTGCTGTTTACTATCACAATAATGATGTGGCCTTCTGGGGAGAAAAAAATAAGAAGAAAGCATTGAATTTATTTTTTTCTCCCATGAAATCCATAAATAAATAGTAAGCATGTTTTTGACTCAAAAAAAAAATTCAAATGTATTACATAGTGAAATGTTTGAGGGATGCACACAAGATATGTGCTTCAAGTCAGATCAAGGGTTATGGTAGATATTTGCATTCTCAGCAGCAGATTTTTCCATCTTGTTAAAATCCAGTTATTAAAATTATTACAGAGATGCTTCTGCCCAAATTAAGATGCAAATGAGACCATATACCAAAGTCAATAATATGGATTTTCATTTAACAGTAAATGTGAGGTAGAGAGGGAGAGGGAGAAAGAAACAGGAAAACAGAGACTCTGTGGATCCTGTGGATCCTGTCCTGTTTATCCCCTTCTTCTGGTCTTAGTGGTGAGTGTCCCAGTATTGTCAAAATGCTGGTCTCTGTCTTGATGGGGTGGGAGAAGCTGAAGAAACACAGAGACCACTGGGTTTATATTCACTCATGTTCCCATGGGAATGCCCGGGTACCTCCCCTGAGGTGGGGAGTTTCACACTGGGTGTTACTTTGGATCACGGGACACTTCAGGAGTTTTTGATGGTTTAGGGCACCTTCTAAGACATTACAGCCATCTCTCCCATCAGTGAAGCTGGGTCAGCCATGGCCCATCAGCAGGGATGAATACCTTCAGGTTATGCATGAATGTCCTGGCACTGTTCTGAAGGGGAGTTTTCTCACGGTATGTAGGTATGTATGTCTAGGCATGTGTGTATGTATCTATGGGAGTTTTCAGCCATCATGTAAGGGAGGACATAGGCATGATGAAAAGCACTATCCCACCTCACAGGATTTGCCTTTTGTGTTAGCCTTTCCCCTTACCTTGTTCAAAATCAGCTGTTCAAAATCAGCTGTAGCCTCCAGCCAAGGTGTGCATGTCCTCTGCATCTGAGCTGTTAAATGGGCGATTGTTTGAGTCATTAAACATTAACTCCAGTCTCTCCAAGTCTGCAAGCAGTAACTACCACAGAAGAATAAATCTGACCCAAAAAAAGGCTGTTTACATGCTGTTTGCATTGATTCCCTCAGAGTGAGAGCCTCAAAATAACTTGCCCATCCAAAAATCTGGTTGGATATGAACCAACCTGAAAACATTTCCATTACCTAAGAATAAAATTTTAGAAAATATAAGCCTACTCTCACTGCTTATAAATCCTTTTAATTTCTCCATAAGAATCTCTGAATAATTAAATTAAAACTATAAATTAAACTTTGCTGGCTTCCAAGGAATATTTGGGAGATATGTTTAAATAAGCCCTGCCCAATAATGAAGTTTAGAGCTCAGCAATAGGACTCAGTAGCTGTTTAACAGAACAAAGCAATGTGTGTGGGGAAGACCACCATCTGCAAAATGTAACTGTGCAGCATTCAATGCTCTACTTGGAGTTTGTCCAAAATGTTGAAAGCTGCATGTAGGCCTAATATACCTACCTTATAAAAAGAGGTATAAGGATTTTGTGTTTGATACGTGCACATATTTACGAGTCAAAAGATGACAGAAGCTTGATAGAATTTTAAATTTTATTTAGGTGATACTACCCAGACAAGCGATACATAAACATGGATAACCTGGAAAGTGTACTTGTGGTACTTAACATACATAAATGGTTATGAATCACATGAGAAAGAGCAGCATTAAACTGAATTTCACTAGAGTGTGAATTATTTCCAATGTAACAGAATGACAGGACCTTTTATTCCTTATACTTGTCTTATTTATATTTTTCAACCAGCCAAACATAGAAAGATGGCTTATATCTTTAAACTAAGAGAAATAGATGTATGAGAAATTTCAGGACAGGGTTCAGGAATCTGTGCTGCTGCTGAAACTGTTTCATGTGGAGCTCTGAAAATGGAAATGTCTCTCTGAAGCTTTCATGCTGATTTTTTCATCTTCATTTGCAATGAAGAAGGACTACTTGCAATACTTGAAAACGAGCCTTGGAAACTGTTGTTAGTCACTTTTCTTTACAAGCAAAGACTATATCTCTTTTTAAAGTTCCTGGTTCTTCCTTAGTCATTGAAACAAAGATAAATGTAGTATGGATACAGGAGCGGATATTTTTCCTAGTGAATCAGTGATTCATGTAGTAGGTTCTTCTTCCAAACCTTTGGTACTTGGATTGGGACAAGTGATCGAGAAGTGGTACCAGGTTTTCAGTCAGATTTGAAACAAAGGTGTTGTAAACTAACTAAAAAATAGGGGAAGATATTTTCACATTTAGAAAACTTAAGCAGAACTTTCAAAGACTGTGTACAAATATTTTGCTCTGCTATTATCTTCTAAGCCTAACTGTTTTCTTTCTCAGTACAGGCCTACCTATAGTTTCCAGTGTATGAATGAATGACAGTGAATCCAAGCTCGGAGGAGTTCAGGCAGAGCCATTGGAGTCATCAGACATAAAATAACATTTCTCTTGTGTTTTTTGTTTTTTGGATTTTTTTTTTAGTTGTTGTTCCACAGCCTAGCAACCCTTTAGCTGACCCTCAGATGTACTCTTTGCTAGATTATGGCATCCATATCTGTTGTTTCTCCTGTCCCTTTAACCCCCCCACAAGCTGCCAGCCCAGATTTAGGGGGAGTATTGGAAGAGGGAACTACAGAATAGGGTAGAGAGAGTTGCAAAAGAGGCCCTCTTACCCCAGGATGTATTCCAAGGCCTTTATTCCTTGAAGGGAAATCCGGAGAGAGAGAGAGGTCACATGGGGGGAGAGGGGTTTTTATCACCTTTGGGGTCGGGGTCAGGTTACCTGTCCGATCCTATAGGTCAAGAGACCAGGGGGCAGGTAACCCAGGCCGGTTACAGTTTCTGGGGGAGGGGTTTTGGGGGAAAATACATTCCTAAAGGGAATACAACAGATATCTCCTTCCCTGGGACTTGCCTGTCAGTAAGGAGGTGGATTGGTGGAGAGGTGCACACTCTGTATTTAATCCTACCCCCAAGTAGGATGTTTTGACTGTGTATGTGGCCCCAGAAACTGGTGGTGTTACTTGTGTGGGTGGAACTAAATGTCTATTTTAATATCTGGCCCTTGCATCAAGTAAGGGAACAGTCTAGCTGAGTCCATCTTACAACATGCTTTTTTTGTTCTCTGCTAAATTGAAGATTTTTTTTTCCTGATGCTTTTTATCTATACAATTTTTTTCACAACCAAGTTTGTTTCTCTTCTACAAACTGCTGCCCTAATGAAAATATTTTTCTGTCATTATTTTTTCCTGTTCAACTAGAACACAGGAGAAGATACAACAGAGCTCTTAATGAAGCTCAGCATGGGAATTCAGTTCTAATCTAGACTGTAAAATTTGGTCCATCAAAAACTTTGGCATCTAATTACAGGCTAGAACTTCTGGAGAAACAGCTAACATTTACATATCTGTTATGGTGACCACTTACATGACTAGAAAAAGAAAGAGCTACAAACAATGTATTTTTATACCAGCTAGGTAAGAGAAGTAATAAAAAATTGTGCTTGGTATCAGCTATCTGACATGGATCAAAATTTCCAGCCACTATTCTTACTACTATAGTCCGTAGGCTATCAGTGTTTTCCAGGCTGTCCTGAAGGAAAACTGGTCCTTGCTTTCTATGACTCAGATAAAATATAACATATTTAAGAGCTGACCTTTTACTTTTTCCAGAGTAAATAAACAAATGAGGTCTGAAAGTACCACATAGTGACAGAAGCTTTTCATGTACTGCTGCTTCTGTGTTTAGCTCAGCAGATTGACTCCTATGGAAACCTAATGTGGGAAAAATAGAAATTAATGAACTGCTGAAATGGCTGTGAATTTCAAGTTCAGGATACTAATTGATTGCATTTCCTAATGCAATGTAGAGTGTTCCTCTCTAAAGGTTTTAAAAATGGATGCTGCCTGCTCACCCTAGCAAAAATGATAGCAGAAAGTTTCTTTGTGTACTGGTGTGCATGGCCTAGACATAGGTCTTGATTAATTCCTTCATTATATAAATTGAATAAAAAATGCACTCAATTCACTAACGTCACCAGAAATATAGACACAAACCAGTTTACATTCTAACAATTGTTTAATGGAAGTTAAATGAAATCCACAAATAAAATGAATTGATAGTGTAAAGCAGTTGTCATATAAATAATTAGGCATTCCAATAATAACAGTGTGCTTGGTTTGTTCTTGTCTGTATTGTTTCCATTTAGCAGCTGCTGCACCTGACAAACAATTGCCAGACACAAGAATTCCCTGATGGGGAAATGAATGTGCTCTGAGTGTCCTCATGAACTTAACTACAGTTAAAAAGTTATTCTGGACCTGCAGAAAAGCCGACAGATGTTTTGCTGACTTAGCAAGTGGGAATACTTGTTCTCTGAACAGGTGGGGAATGCACTAAATCTGTCGCAGATAGAAACAATTTGGTTAGCATCCACTGTTCCAATAATCTGTTTTTGTAATCTCTAAAGCATAGAGCATGTTATTCAGAAACTTTACTTACTTGTAGCAGAAAGAACAAACTCAGCTCAGCACACTTTGCTTGTACAAACCAAAACACCTGCTCCCCAACAACAGGAGGGAAATCCAGGTATTTTGAATATCTGTGTCCTGATGATTACTCTGCTAATTTTGTATTAAGAATTAGAGATTACAGAATATACTTCTGATTACTACCAGTATAACAGAGTTGGATACAACTCCAAACAGTCTTTTGTGAGTGAAAAAAAAAAAACTAGTATCACAAGACATGTCACTGTGAATTCATACCATCTGTCTAATGATGAATGACACCAGTGTGGATGGTATCAAGTCAGCCTACAGATTGGCTATATATACTTAGTAACCTGCAAATACATCACACAAAATGTCCCTGCACACACTGTGCATCAAAACAGAGCATATAGTGCTTTGTCAAAGGGTAAGCTGGTCTGTTAAAATGGTCGTGTGTTCAGAAGTGCAAAAGGCAGTTGCTGCTTTCAACCCATTTTATTTCTTCTTTTGATATTTTTTCTCCTGAAGTCTCATTTCGTGATTCAGGCTCCATTTTGCTGCTATTTGAATGCTTCAAATTCTATTATTTTTTTATACCTTTTATTCTCTGATCCATGGGAATGTCACTAGGTACACTTTTTATAGTAATTTCAAACAGCACACTCTACACTTTTTCAGCGGAGTGCAAACAATCTTTGCTTCTTAATACTTGACTAGATACTGTTTCAAACATTTTGCTACAGTTTAATGCCATTGATTTGTGGTTCTTCCCTAAGGTGAAGGCGGCAGTGCTCCATACTCAGTGAAATTGAACACCTAGGACAGATTCTCTACTTGTGCAAGCTGTAGAAATTGAACTATGTATACGTGTGATGAACTCTGACAGCAAGATTTACCTACATATTAAAAAAATTACATCAGAATTATAAATGAGATTAGAGTTTCCTTCTATTCTCTTGTGCTCTTTTTTTTTTCTTCCTGATACAGCTATAATGGTCTCACTTGGCACAACGTGATTGCTACTTTAGCTTAGTTTTTTCATTATTAAAGTATTAAAGGCTTTGCCTGGCTTGACCATTTAAATGATTTAAATCAGTGATTTAAAATGTAAGTATTGAGACTAAGTTTATTATATAGACTTCCCTACTTTGTCATGGATGAAAGGTGTGGTGAGTTGCCTCTGCAGGTACCTTCTTTCATGGAGTGTGAATTTTCAGATGTTGGTCTCAGAGTAGATGTTTGTCTTTCAGTTTGTCATGTACAGCATCTGTCCCCTGGTCTTCATCCAGTCCTGGTTATCTTAGTTCTGTGTTGAGCAGAAGCAACAGAAAGTCAACAACTAGCAGAAGCATCATCTTCTTTGTTCCTTTCAACTTAGTGATGTCTTGAACATGATAAAATCTGTGGATTTTATTGGCAGCTATATTATTTATCACAGCATTAGGGTAATGGGTTGGTCCAGTTCCTTGTGAAATGAAACAAAGTCAGACAAAAAGCAATGGATGAAATAGCTTGTTTACAAGTGTTTGCTCTTTTTTTGTACAGAGTGCTTCTCTATTCAGGCAAGATCTCTCTAGAGACAATTTATTTCCTGTGTGCTTTGACCTTATGGCTGCTGGACCCCCTGGCAGATCATCAGAACCAAACTAAGCAGAGACAAAATCTAACAATAGCCAAATGATTCAGGAAGAGTAATAATTATGAACAAGAAATAACTCACTACTACAAAACCCCACCACATTTGTTTTTAAAAGATACTGCTCATTAAATGGGATAAGCCTCTGAATAAAAAGAAGTGTGTGTAGGAAAACTAAAAATGATAAGCAGAAATATAACACTTGGCAGAGTGCAGCATCAAACTGCACAAATAGAGTTAGTTTAAGCATTTAATACAGTTTTATTCAACAGGAGGAACAGGAATGCTTAGTCAAGATTTATCCTTTCTGCTGTTGTTGTGAAAGTCCCCCTAGATGGTACAAATATGTGTGTCTCAGGTTTTTGAACTCTCAAATATCTTACGTCACAAACATAACCTATTTAGAGTCTGTAATCTGTTTACTACTGGATATGTACTGTTCACCTCAAACTCACATATTTGCTCACAGAAGGTCCACAGCTGGAACACCAGGATGAACTCATATGCATATCAATGTTTCTGTCAAGCTGCACACTCCACTTTGCTTAATTATTTTTTTGCAGAGAAAATTGTGCATGCAGCTTCTTATTTCTCATAACCACACATAAAAATATATAATAATAGTGAATAACGGAATTCCATGTAACTAAACAATGAACTAATTTCCTACTAACAGAAACAAGATGTGAACAGCATTTGGAGTGTTTTTTAAATGTGGTACTGATTAATTATGCAGTTATTCAATGCTTGTTAACTTTTTAAGTCACTAAGGTAGCATCAAATTATTTGTTCTCCAGACAGTACAAGCTTCCTCACTGTTGCAACAGCAGTAGAATGATTTCTGTTAAAGGATGCATAGTTCCAACTGGAGAAGATAAAAAAATTACAAAATTTTTGTGCAAAATATTTGTGTGGCAGAATTTTTTATGTGTGGCGATTAATTGAAAAACAGTTGGGTTTTATTATTTAAATAAAAATGAATATTAACGAAGTTAATTACTGCAGGTTTCCAAGCCATTCAGAAAATCATGGAAATACTATTATACTGTTTACTCTGGCATAGGTAGCAGGCTAAGTAATTTCTCCAGGTATCTTGCAGCCCTGTTTGGATAATTCCATAAAAGATACTTTGAAATATTAATTCTTCTACAGAATGTTCTTTGTTCTGAGTCACATGTTAGTAATAATGAACTATATTTCTTGTCAAAACTCCTGTGGGCAAGTGGCTATGACACAATCAGTGTGACTCAGCATCATCCTTCTCAAATAAATTTCACAAAGATTCTTATAACTGTATTCAATATTAGTACAGACTTTGATACTAGAAGTTTATCTTCTTTGAAAGATAAGTAACAGTGTATTTTAACTCTTGTATCTTATTATTTTTACTTATTTTTTCTGCATTAATTATAGTAGTTAATAATACAGTGAATCATCTTATTTAGAAAGTAGTGTGGCAAACACTATTGCTATGAAGTGCCACTAATCATCATGTTTCCATTTTGTGGATGGGAAGGAGGTAATTTTAGACTTCAGCCTTAAAAATCGTGATTTGGGTTGAGCTGAAGAGCAATATTTTCATGCCTCTTGCTCAAAATAAAGTCAAAATAACCCCCACATAATTGTTGAAAGATTTGAACCTGCATTTCCAAAATCTTGACCAGAAAATCTCAGATGCTTTAAGCTCTGCAGATGCTTGTGAGTGCAGGCATTACCATTCTGTGTTGGCTGAGCATCTAGGGGCTCATTTCATGCCTACACTTGTCGGGGGGTCACAGGGTTCAGGAAGCAATTCAGTATTCATGAGTTGAGAAAGAAAATGAAGTTGTAGAGAGTGTCTAATGGATGTTTGTCAGGAAAGTGAGAAGGGGATTGAGTTCTTAATGCTGAGTTTTTCTTTAAACGAAGAAAACACAGAAATAGCACTGTAAGTAGGAATCATCATGCAGACTCAGAAGCGTCTTGGGGGTTTAAGGTGCTACTACATGATATTGAGTAGATATAGCCAGAAACCTCAAGTGTGGGTTGGTTATTTTTACATTTAGAGCTGAGTGCTGAACACTGTGGCAACCACAACTTGTGATTTGCTAGGATAGGGCTATATGATTCATCCCTGTGGATGAATCCATGTTACCCTACTTCTTATTGTTGATCCTTGTTGCCTCAATTAATTAGATTTCTCCTACTCTTTGTTCAGATTCCCTTGCCCACCCCCTGACAAAACAGAACATACGCTGTGGTGTGTGGTACTAGCTACTGCTTGGTTTTATTTAATAACATTGTGTTACTCTGTGCAACAAATTCTGACTAATTGCTTCTCCACTGCTCTGCCAGTCTGTGAAAAGGTCAGCACTGAAAACCATCAAGTCAGAGCTCCCTGCCATATTTCTGTAAGGTTGTGTAAAAAGCAAACTTCGGCAAATGAGGTTTGACTGGTAGTGAAGTTAAGTGTTTTGATGAAAGAAGCATGCTCATCATTGATTCAGGTGCAGAAGTTTTTCATTTTTCCCTAGGTGAAATGAATATGAACACTTTTGACTTCGTAGATCTTGTAAAAAAACTCTTTGTCTTTGCCTTTTTTTAGCAAATTAAATTGCTTTCATATCAACTTGTCCAATTGCTGTTATTTGGTTTATTGCAGAATCAGAGAATGAGTGAAAAGGGACCTATAAGAATCATCAAAGTCCAACTCTTGGCCCTGTGCAGGCCACCCCAAATGTCACACCTTGTGCCTGAGAGCATTGTCAAAATCTCCCTTCCCTTCCCTTCCCTTCCCTTCCCTTCCCTTCCCTTCCCTTCCCTTCCCTTCCCTTCCCTTCCCTTCCCTTCCCTTCCCTTCCCTTCCCATTTTAATCAATGAATATAATTTCTCCCTTTCTTGCTTTCTTCCTTAGTGCTAAAAAGTACACAATGTCTTTTTAATATTTAATTAATGAGATCACTTTACAGGTTTTAGTTTAAAGGTAACCATAGCACAAATGCATCCATTATTAACTGCAGAACGGCAGTGGCTTCTTGGGAGCCCTCTTTAGTTTAATATGAGAACCCCTGTCAACAGAAAACAGCGCTGATATTGTTGTTAAGTGTGACAAACTGGCAAATGCAATGGGCACCACGCTGGAACAATGCAAACTGCTTATATCAATGGAAGAGGCAATGTTTAAAAGCGAGGTGAAGGCGGACAGCGAGCGGCTGTTGAGGAAGGTTCGGTTCCGCGTCGCATCCTCACACAGCGGGCGGGTGCTGAAGGAGGTGTACGCTGATGGGGAGGCTGCTGACTCGCTGGACTCCGAGTATGCCAGCAGCTCAGAGACTGACCAAACCAGCCGGCTGAGCGAGGTGGACGGGCAGCAGAATGGACACGTAGGGTCGGAGTGTGATGAAAACGATAATGAGCACGATGACTTGCTCATTTTAGTCAGAGCCACTAAAGAGAAGGGATTTGGTACAAGGCGAGTCAACATCCTCAGCAAAAATGGCACAGTCAGGGGAGTCAAGCATAAAGTCAGCGCTGGTCAAGCTCTTTTTGACAATTTGGCAAAAGTATTTCAGGTAGGTGATGCAGATCTGCTGGCTGTAAGCCGTCTCTCTGTTCCTTTTAACTCCACACATTATTTCTCCCTTTATTCACACTGCTCTCATTTAGGATTTCTTAATATTCTGTCTCATTCCCACGGCTATCCACTTGTACAAGAAGGGCTCATTGGTCCTTCTAGTATAAAACAGCTCCACACTCCACACTGACTGTGAATTTTGCTTTTCAAAATTGACCTCATATTTTCTGAGTAGAAATATGTCTGTTGTGCTTCCCATGCCTGGATTAGGAAAGAAATGTAACAGAGGATTTAACTGAATCTTTGCTGGAGATCTATACAGGTCTCCTGTGTAGGGCCGTGTCATGTTTCCACTCCTATTATATTAATTCTAAGGAGTTTATGATGTTATCTACTCTCCCCTACATGTAAATATGTATACTTGCAAATTCCATTCTGTTTAATCTGCAAAGTAGATCAAACTAGGTGCAGGGTGGCAGCAATGACGGTTTTCCCCCATGAAAATTTCAGGGGACTGAAATCTTAGTCGGAGGTCTCTTTTATTAATGTCTGTTTTCTATTTTGTAGAAGGAGCAGAATATCTGTATTTGAAACAGTATATGTCACACTAATGCCTTAGTCAGAGATACACAGGCCTTCAGAAAAATCAAGATAAAAGTTCTAAAATATTTATCTTATCTATGTAATTTATCTCTATATGCTATTCAAGCCTTTCAATCATTAATATTCACACAGAGAGCAACAAGTGCAACCAGACTCTTTCTGAAGTTCTTAGAATCCAGAATTATGCTTTTCAATTAAATTATCCTGTGATAGTTTCAGGGCAGTATTTTAAAACTTTTATGCAGTTTTAAATCATGGGGAATTTGATATTAATAATGACTCTTTTTGCATTTTGAAGTTACTTTGAAATGAGGTAATTTCATATTACATTAGTAAATGGTAATAGATTAACAATCTCTTGCTTCTGGATATGAATTTATCCTCTATGTTTTACCTAAATTAACAGTCTTTTTTGTCAATATGAATGTTCCTGTAGAAGTTGAAGAGAAGAACTTCCTGTTCATTTTTGTTCTTTACATCACATCATATCACATCACATGGCACTCAAGTAGTTTGCTTTCTTTCAAGCTACTCATGGAAGAATTTGTCCTTAATTCCTTGTTCTGATAAAATTTGTAACAAACTCACTTTTAAAAAGTAGATTTGAATTATTAGTAAATATTAACTGAGGCATGTTTGGGTTGTTCTCCAACTTCGGTTCCACTGTTCGGTGCTATTTCACTACACAGAGTATTTCACTACAGAGTACCCAATTTCACCCCACTGGCCTCATTCCCTTCTGAAACCTGTCTTCTACTACATCAATAACACTAAGCTGAGAAATATGAATTCACTAAATAAACAGATCCATTTGAAGACGTGCACCTAAATTAGTGCCATAATGCCTTTTCTATCCGCAGTTTTATATTGGAAGTATTTCAGGAAAGGTCCATGGACTGATATCAATGTACTTTGATTGCAAAACTTCTTGTATTCCTAGCAGAGTTAATGCAAGGACCAGTGCTCTTTCCATGAGGTATTTTGCCAGAAGAAAGTATTTTCTTGAAAGGAGGCATATCCATCTTATTACTTCAGAAAATTACATGCATTGAAGTCTACCACAGAATTCCTTAATTAAAATCTGTAAATTTTATGACTGGTTTAAAAGGTGGTAAGGGTTTTATTTTTGACAATACTTTACTGTGAAAGAAAGGGGAAAATTTAAATTATCAGATGAAAGCAAACGAAACAGTTTTTCATACAGCACATAGTTACAATGAAGAACTCTCTGCTATGGGCATTGCAAAGTCCAAAAGAAAAGGCAGGTTTTCAAAGTGGATGAAGAAAATTTATGTGGAACTGAGAGGCTTCTTCCCAGGCAGGTCTAGATGAGTGATTTCTAAAAAAACCTGTATATTCTTACATTCAGCACCTACTGGATCAAAGACATATAGTCAACAATTCAGAGAATATAATGATTTGAGGTTTCCACACAAATTCACATTTCCCTAGAGATAAAGTTCTAAGTCTAGTGAAAAAAAATGATGGTTTGCATATCTTTTATGTCATACTCTGAGCTAATTTTGTATGCCACATGGTGAGCACAGAGGACAGCAAAATTCAAAGGTTAGCTTTGAGATGGATTTGAAACTGCTTGGTCCTAATGAGAAATATGGAGAATGGATTGAAATCCATTCAATTACAAATGAAATTATGGCTTTTAGAATATGATTAGGGGATGATTTCTAGTTTTGTGTAAGCGTGTTCCAGACAATTAATTGAGCTGTAATACCAGTTAGAGAACAACAAGAACTCTTTCAAAAATTTCTTAAGATAGAAAGATGTCTTTGTTAGCAGGTACAACACAAAATCTCTCAATTTGGGCATTTTTCTGTTACCCCCTTGATTATGTGAGGTCATTTCCAGTTACATGTTTCTCTTAGATAAGCAGCAGCAAATCTATACTAACAGTTAAGAGGAGAGTGCCCTTCCCTGAGGAGAGTCCATCGCTGCCCCTTTGATGATTCAGCAGCAGGAACTCGTATGAGATGAATTCACTGTGTATTTCTCAGCACTAGTATCAAGTCAGTATTTTTAATCTCAGAGTACACACATGAACTCTTGACAATCCTGTATTCTAAGCACTGATAAATTCTTGTATGCAAAAGCTTCTTATATGGTATTTACTATATCACTTCCTAACTAAAATGTGCACGTAAGAAGCCAAATACTTTGTGTGTGAGTGTCCAGTGACCCTGAAACTAGGGCATATTTTTTACTGCAGTATTAGCCTTCTGATTCTTCAGACTTTATCAGCAAACTCCTTTCATATAATACTTCCCCAAATCCCTAGAGGCTCCCTGTGATAGAGATCCTTTAAAGCAAATCACTTTGCTCAGATATTCTAGGGATAAATAGGGGTTCATTAACTGGACTTCATTATGTCGTGTAGTCAAGACCTTTGATTTTGTCTCTTCAAAATACCTGTACTAAAAGCACTCATGTATTTTAATGTTTTATGGAAATATTTGGACTTGTGAATATTTTTTTTTTTTTTTACACTTTCTTAATACAGCCTTTCTTTCTACAGAATTGGTTCAGACACTTTCTTCCCACAACAAACTTATCTGAAAAAAACACATCTTCTGGAGCTTTTTTAAATTTTAAGAGAGTGATGTAATGCAGGAAATATGAAAAGGACGAAAAGGTCTTTTTGGTTGTTGTTGCTATATGATCCAAGCCTCGTCTGAGAATGTATATCTAGTAGATGTGTGTCCCCTGCTACATCTTCCCACAGTCACACACTCACCACTTCCCTCACTCCTTCAATCCATGACCTCTCATTTCCACTGTTCCCCACAATCAGAAGGGGAGTCCTTCACATTACTTTGTCTGAGGACTGCCTGTGTCCCCAGATGAGAGCTGGTCCAGTGCTGTGACAGTGAAAGGTCACTCTTTAGGTGATCCCTGCACACCAGGTCACCCCCTGGTGAAGCTGCTGCCAGGTGAGTGGGAGCAGCTGTGGCAGCTGGAGCCAACACTGCCATGGGGATGGAATGTGGGACCAAGCAGGACATGTCCAGGGCTTGCCTCAGCTTCAAGGCAGAACATTCTGGGGGAAGAAAGGTGGGGAAGAGACCAGCTCTGTTGGTGCTTCAGGACAGCATGGTTTCCATGACAACCCCTCCAGCCTTTTCCTCCTTGGGGTGGATGCCACAAGGAGACTGTTGACATAGCAACCACATCCTGGCAGGGTGAGGGAGTGGTGGGTGGGGTGGTGATGGGTGTTGACATATCAACCACTCCGGGTGGGGAAGGTGGGAGGGAGGTCACTGGTGATCACCTGTGGAGGGCAGGGACAGTCACATGTGTCACCCAGCCACAACTAGCACCTAACCTGGGCCGGGGGGTAGCCTCCCACAGTGCTGGAAATACAGGCGTCAGACAGCTGTGAACAGTTTATTTGTGAGAAACACACACTTCTGAAAATCCTGAAAAGCAGGAGGGAGCTGCAGCTCCCAGTCTCCCTGTTCATGCACACCCTTGTATAAATTTTCTCCTACTCTAAAGCTGACAGCATTGGCAGCTCTGAGGCTGGGGACATGACTTGTCAATTGTGTCAGAAGCATAAGCCCCTTCTCTACACATTTATTTCAGTGTACCATCAGAAATTTCATATTCTAATGTTACAATACTGTTTAAATGCAAATGGCTATGAACATTTCCTGTAACTTTCTGTAAAATGCAGTAAAGAAATAGTTCTTTCTTCTTTGAAATAAATATAATTCTCTTCACAACCAGTTTCTATGTCCAAGCCATTCCTATGGCTGTGGTTGAGACACATAGAACAAAAATCCTTGGGTTGTCTAATGTATTACTAGGTAGTGCAATGATCATTTTATGCCAAAGTGGGTTTCCATCCCAATGTGCAAGGTAATAGAGCTCAGCCAAAGCTTTGACACAGGTGTCTCCTCAATTTCCATGTTTCAACATGGTTATTTTTCCTCCATTCCCACACTTACACACTCCACTGGTCTTCCAGCCTCCTCTGAAAGGTCAGGTTCTGCGAAATTAGCCACAGAACTCATTCTCAGGCAGGGCTTGCTGACGTCTATTGCAAAAGGACAGTCCTGGTTAACAAACCTGATGAATGCCTTTGTGATCATTGTGTCAGAGAGGATATGGGTGAAGAGTCAGACATAACACACTCAGTCTTTACAATATTTCCAAGCACAGGTTCTCAGGTCGGGCTTATATTTAAGGTTGTGAAGTGCCAGTCATTATTCAGCCTGATCAGGAATGAGCTTATTAATATTTAGAGAGAATGGCGGGAAAGAAGAATCACATGGAAATTTTTTAAGAGGAGAGCTTTTAGAGTGGTTAAGAGCACTTTCATCTTTCTTACTTGTAGATGACCTGGAAAAGTGAATACACAGCAGGACATGCAGAGCTTCCAAACTATAGGGCTAGCTAGTACCACAAACAAAATAAAGTGAAATACAGCAGCAAAACCCACCATCTTCCAAAGAAACCAGAGACTGCAAAGTGGTGTTAAGGAAAGGTTCTTGTGTTGTGGTACAAGCAAAGGTTTTTAGGGTGGGTGGCATGTTGTATTCCACTGCAGCCTCTGCAGAATATATCAATACAATCCCCAAAGTTCTGGGGAGATGAGAAAGAGAGACCTGCACTTTCACTGGAAAAGTCTTGATAAGACTTGAAGACTTGATAAAAAGAAATTTCTTTCTTGCTGACCAGCTGATGATCACTGCTGACACTCCAGAAATCACTGGACTATTTGAATTCAAAATCCTCTCCTAGGACTGGACAAAGATTGTAAAAACTCTCCTGAACTTTGCTTTCATATTCTCCTCTATACATACTACTCTGACTCGCAAATGGCCATAGCTTACAAAAGAAAACAATGGACTGGACTGCTTGGACAGAGCATTTGATGTAGTAATGTCCCTTATATGGACAAAGATAAAAACCAGTGAGTTGCAGGTATCCGACTTACAAACTTCCAGTGTATTTTCCTAGTGTTAGCAACAGTGTATTCCAGGGTATTTTCCTAGTGTTAGCAATTATTAGTTTTCCATCAAGTCTGGAAAACTAATTATTGAACAGTGTTGCACTGAAATCCACAGGAGAAGAGGAAAAATTGCAATGACATGGAGGATTGAGTGATTATGAAAAACAGGTTTTTGCTTGTTACAGGAAATTTAAGGTTAGAAGGACAATCACTACTGGATTAGTAGATTACTACTGGAATGGACATAGCATTGCTTCACCACTTGCTCTGTACCTTTAGAAGGGGTTTGATCTGGACCACCCTGCATGGGACAGTGATTCAGCTGATGCTGTTGATCATTTCACAGCTATTAGAAGTGGTTTCCAGAGCAGATGTTTGAACAGATGTACTGAGTTAAAAAGGGAGATGGTCAGGTCTGTGAGCTTTTAACTGGAACCTGGATTTGGTCAGTGCTTAGGATATTTTTTTATTGTTCACATGTTGTAGAATTCAACTGTAAAGTACTGAGGTCAGACAAGCCTATTACTAGACTATTCAGGACATTTTAGGATTTCCTTCCCTCTCTCCCTCCCTTTTTCTTTTAGCCCTATAAGTGATTGCATTGTTCCAGCATGAAGGTATCCTAGAAAATCTTGCAGCCTGTGACTTGCTTGTTAGGGAAAAGAAGTAGAGAGGAGACTGAATCGGGTATTCAAGACATGAGAGATTGCAAATAATCATGTTCTGTTTCATCCTCTCTTTAAATCTAAAAATAGACTTGCTTTCTTTTTGAAAGAATGAATGTAAATGCCAAATGAAAGAAAAGGCTTCCTGGTTATACTAAGTGGGTTTCCTAAGTCATATTGGCCTCAGGAAATTCTCTGAGTTGAAAATAGTCATAAAATGATCAGTATTAGTAGGAAATGCTTTCCACGCTTACTTTTCGTTATCTGTCTGGTAGATGACCTGGAATACCAGACAAGCGCTGGGTTTGATCCTACATACTGCTCTGGGACTCTTACGTAATGTCCCTTTGTGGGACTGCTCAATAAGGTGCTCAGCCTTTGAATTAACATGGAAAATGCTTCATCTTGCTTCAAACTAACTTGAAAAAGGGTCATGTTACACAAGCAGCCTATCGAAAATATCTTAGGATGCTAGAGCAAATTTTTTTTCTACTTATCTAAGAGTAGAATTTTTTTTTTCCTGAACTGGCCTCATACAACAGAGATGAAAAGAATTAACTGATTAGTCTTAATCATTAATTAGTGGAAATAACTTTTTTTTTGCTATCTGTGAAGCTCAACTTGGTAACTCAACAGGAAAATAAGGAGAAAATATGTTTTGAAGTATTTTTATAATTAGGACTATCAAGAAAATTTTGGGCAATTCATTTTTCTTTGACATGGTACAAAAGGCTGCCTGCTAGTTCCTTGACCCTGAATCTTTGCATGTCTTCAGCATAGTAAACACAAATTTTGTAGAACACTTAAAGATTGAATAAATTACCTATCTGCTTAATTCCTAGCATCATACTTGGTCATTGGCCCTTAATTTTGTGTACAAATAAATTACTCTGCAACCAAATATGTCAGTGTTCTCACTGAATTTGAGTGTCTTAGGTTAAGTATGTTTTACCTAAAACTTTACAAACATGGAAGCAAATATTTGGCTACATTGCGCCAATTTGTCACCTGAGTATGTAGCTGTGCAATTGCAAAAATATGGTAATAATGAAGATGAAAAACAGCTCCTTTATTAAAACTTCTAAACCAAATTCTAACAACTTAAGTGCATTAAAATCCCATTATTTACTTTACAGATCTCAAAACTGTTTCAGTTCTGAACTAGGACTTGAAAATACACTAAGCTGGAAAATATAAATGTATATGTGCCACAGGTATTGTGCTGCTAGACTGCTCCAGTTTGACAACAGCTTGCTGTGATATTTTTTTTCCACTAGGGTTGGCAGTTTATTACATACTGCACCAAAACAAGGTACATGATTAACAGCTTGACAGAAAGAAATGGTTCAAAAAGACAATTTTTTTTCTTGTCTAGAACTTAAGCCTGTAATTGCAATGTTTAGTGGCATCATATTTTTGTAGCCGAAATATAATAAAATATTCTTTAGAATTGAATTTGCAACCAGAGGGAAAAGGGTATGGCTTTCATGCATGAAGACCTTTCTAATTGCTGCAACAACCATTGCAAGGTAGTACAAACACGAAAATCAAACCTCAATGAATTTTCCCAAACCTTATAAGAGGAATAATACACAGGACAGCATCCCCAGCCTGCTGATTTTGGAAAGAAGCTGCAAAGTTACAGCTCCCCATCCAAACAGGCAATCTTGTGGTTTTGCTTGATGCAGTAGTTATATTGTGGAGAAGCTGCCACAGCACGACTCTTTATAGCCTCCATCATAGAAAGCAACAGCAATGGTCACAGATGAGCAGCTGGAGTCACTGAGGGAGAGACTCATTTCACGCTTGGCAAGAAAGAAGACAGAAAAGCCATCATTCATTGCTAGCATGAATTGTGAAAAGCATTTTAACAACCTCAGTACCATTTTGCTTTGGAACTTTATCTAGAGACATTATCCATCAATGTCAGATGAGCATGTCTTCTATACTGCAGTAAAACCACAAACAGACTCATTCTTTCTCCATTTCTCAAAAAGAAATATAAAAAGCCTTACTGGCCAATATTTGCACATGTTTATAACACCATGCAGTGTTATGAGCTGCACTGAAAAATCAACCAATGCTGGTACAAAGGCAAAGAACAGTTTCTGTTGAATTCACCCTTGTTTCGAATACTACTGATTGCTAATTATCTTACAAGCTTTAAAATTATTAGGAATTGTAAGGAGTGATACATTGTTATTTAAGAAAAACTTGTTTATCCTTGAAAATTCTGTAGGACAGAAGGAACTCAGTCTCTAAAGATCTTACAGCTTTTTAAAGAAAATGCAATATTTTCCTGCCCAGTCACTCATGTCTTGCTATTTGTTTACTATGCCTAAATGAAAAGTACTCTCCCTCCTAGCCCTACAGGCAGCTATGAAACATTTCATTGTTGTTCAAGTGGAGAATGTCTTAAGAGGCACTGGCAGACAGTGAAAAATGAGAGCTTTGAGCATTATTGCTTCTTTCCACCTGTCACAGGTCATAATCTGCACATTGAGAACTTCCCTTTCCAAGTGTTGGCTGATGAGGTCTCTGGTGAGACCCCACTACAGTGCAGCATACAACTTGGGGATTCTCAACACAGGAGAGAAAATGAGCAAGTCCAGAGGAGGGACACAAAGTTGATCAGACTCTCTTATGAGGAAAGGTTGAAAGACTTGGGCTTGCTCAGCCTGGAAAAGAGGTTCCTTTGAAGTGATCTAATTGTGGACTTTCTGTACCTGAAAGGAAGTTACAGGAAAGATGGGACAAGACTCTTTACAAGTAGTGACAGACAAGGGGGAATGGAATTCTTCAAATTCAAAGGCAGTAGGTTTAGATTAGATATTAGGAAAAGATTCTTTTCTGTGAGGGTAATGAGGCATTAGAACAGCTTGCCCAGTGAAGCTGTGGATGCCCGTCCCCTGGAAGTGTTCAAGGCCAGGTTGGATGAGGCTCTGAGTAACCTGGTCTAGTTGAAAGTATCCTGCCAATGCATTCTATGATTCTATGATGCTTTCAATCAGATTCACTCACATGCAGTCAGTAAATCTGGTTGTTCTTTCAAACCCCGCAATGATTCAAAAATATAAGCATCTACTCAGATCCTTCAAGTTCAAACTAAATGGTCATAAGGGTTTGAAAAGCTCCATTTCTAAAGGTCATGTTCAGGAAATAGATTCTCTTCATCTAACAGGAAAATATTGCCATGGCAGCTGTTGTTGTATCTCCTGGGTAGTCAAGCCTTTTGCAAATCTCTCTGATTGGTGGATGATATTCTTTTGCATCATCATGTGGATGGTTGTGGGGTGAAAAGACACTCTTATTGGCCAATATTTAGAGCTGAATGCAGATAATTAATACTAGAGGTTTTTTTTTTAGCTGCTCCTGACTGGGAGCAGTCTTGAATCATGTAGTTCCTTCAGCCAGGTGGTTTCATCTTCAGCTACTCCAGCAGCTCTCTTTTGAAGACACCTATAGATGAGGGCAAGGTCTTTCAAAAAAGGAGAGTGGTCTAGTGAAATTTCTGGCCAGTTTTTCATGCTGTCTCAATTCTCATTTTGGAAGGAGCTTGTTTAGCTGGCAGAAATGCAATCAAGCATGGAGTTTCAGCATTGATTGAAGACATGATATGAAATTAGAATAAATGTTGTTATTGAATTTTCTTGCTGCACGATATTAAATGATATCTATGCAAAGGAGTCATTAAAATATTAATCCAGAAGAAAAGCAAACAGATGATTTAATAATCTCAGCTTCTTCATTTGTAGTCTCATTCCTTGAACAGAGCACATTTAACTCTATGACATGATATAGACTCTAGACCTGTAAGAATACTATTATATGAAAAATATGATTTTATGAACATTTTATTTTAAAAATAAACATCTCTGTGCAAAATCCTGAATCAGACTAGAATGCAAAGCTGCTTACACTGGCCTTGGTAAAACATTAGTCCAGCTGCATATGTGATATATACAGAATAACCAACTTGGTAGCTCTTTTGACCAACAGGTCTAGGAGCTGGTATAAAGCATACAACCTGCTATATTCTGATTTTCAGACATTATACCTGTATGCTTAAAAACCAAAAGAAAACAAAAGCTTACACCTTAGAGTCTTTCCATCAATGAAGTCTATAATTCCACTTCATGAAGTTGTCTTGTATTTTGCTCACAAAGAACTGGTGGGTGAGTCATCTGTCCCCTTTCATACAGCAAGGCTAGCAGCCACAGTACAGGCCATTCTAGGGCAGAGCTGATTTATGTATGCTGTCTAGGAGTTGTATCTGCATAAAAATCTCAAGCTCTCCATTATTTTTAAAATCTATTGTTTAAAAAAGGAATGAAGCACTTTAAGTGTTCAATGTGGACAGAGCTTTAATTTTAAAAATGGATATTGAGTATATAAATAATAATTAACTACTCAGGGTTTGAAGATGAAGGTACCAAATTTCTAGGTATTTATTATTAAGTAATGAGATAGCTGAGATCATAGTTCCAATTAGGTTAAGTAATATAGCAGGGAAACAAGGTCCTTCATCACTCAGTGCTAATGCAGGACAAAGTAGTGCTATAACTACAAGATACTCCTTTGCTTCACTTCCATGTATTGAGTGGTAGGGCTCCCTGAGAGGTAAGGATTGAATCAGCACTTTGGTGCACTAATCACACCATAACTTTGATCTCTGTCTTGTTCAAAGACCTGTGCAGAATTCATTATTGGCTGCAGAGTGCTTTGTGACCCCAGGTGAGATAATGCTCTGTGTCAACCTGACAAATGGTTGTTCTTTTCCTTAACTTTAGTGTAGTGCAAATGACAACTCCAACCTTTAGAGAATAGCCTGCTTTTTATCTCCACCCACATGAGAAACATTTTCAGCTAGACTTCAAGTTGTATAAAGTGTCAGGAAAGAAAAAGTACATAATATGTCAGGTGTTTGGAACTGCAAACTGAGGGAACGTGGTGGTTTCCCTGATTTGCTCACCATTCCCTGGGAATTTCAGGATTTTAGTGCATCTCATTTCAGCTTCCATTTCTGGGAATTCAGTAAAAGATAAAATAACTTTTGTCAGAAATCTTGTTGTCTGCTGAACATGAAAACTCCATGGTGTATCCCAAATAAAAACCAGAATTTGTTTAACCCTTTCTTCTCGTTTTATTGCTAAGAAAGGTAAATTGTGAAGAATAATAGCAATTTTTAAATTTTCTCTGCTGATGATTGCAGTTGAGAATGACACTTTATTTCATTTATGCTATTACCCTCTTTAGTTGTTTTCTGAGTGAACAGTTCTGTTACATATGACAGACTGACCCTAGGCTGTAATTAATCCATGAAAGTCTGAAATATTTTTCAATGAAAATGCAATATATTTTTGACTGAGCTAAGTGTGACAGATTAGGGTTTTCCTGAATACCAGTTTTTAATTGCTGATTATCTCTAGCACTAGGAAAATCCCCAGGTTACAACACTGCTACAAATATAAAGAAGTAACAGGCTATTGTGTTGTTCCTTATGATATTCTGGTATACTGAAAGTAAGTCTTGGGAAAACAAGTCCGCTTACCACAAAGAGCATAGCTGACAAAGAAGGAAGAGCCATGGAATATCATGAGCAGGATCTCACCAGCTAACTGTATTATTGCCCAGTCAGAAGTATTATGAATGGCATTTGTAAGAAGCTCAACAGACTAGAATATCATGTTCATAGACCTCTAATGCCTGTTAATTCACCAAACTGACATTTGGGAACCATAAAGGGGATCACTGCATGCATTAACTGCACCTGGCAATGTTTAAATGCAAAATGAATCAGAGATTCCTGTATGTATGTGTTACTATTATGTTACTATTAGCATTTATCAGTCTCTACAACAGTCTAAGGACACCAAGGGAATATTTTATAAAGAATGAGTAAGGAATTAGTGGAAGACAGGAACGAAGAGAAAGAAGGAAGGGATAGAAATATTATTTTTAAACTTCATCTGCCTGCCAGAAAGCACTATACAGGGTATTCCAAAACTGCTGCCAAGCTGAAAATAAATGGGCCAAAGCAGACATTATCGTTTTCATGACAGCCAATGGCTGCTGATCACAAGTCTGTTTCTCTGCAGTATGAAATGTTCTATTGAGTGAAACAGTAGTGCTTACAGACAGATGGGGCCAGGGTTCACAAACCAGGACTCACAAACCAGGACTCACTCAGAGACAGGCTGTTGCCAAATATTCCACATGATCTGAGATATCAAACACTTTCATCTTTATCTGTTTATCCTCAGCAAGTCCTGTTCTAGTTCACTTCTGACTAAAGCCATCCTTACTTATAGAATATTCTCAAAGAGAACATGAAGTGGCCAATGATTGTCCTCACATAGACAACATAGGCTCAAACATCTAGAAGAGTGTGATAAATAACAAGCAAAATGAAAAGCTGCTCATGACAAGTGAAAATAGGATTTGAGCTCCACAACTGCTGCTTCAGGCAAATGTATTGTGTTTCTTTTTTAACAATTCATCAATTAGAGTCTCATCATGGGAAATGGTACACAAGTAAACAGCAGAATTACCACCAAAGTCTGAGCATGCAGTAGGATTAAACATTCTCTCCCAAGAGAAGTAAACATTTGAAAACTCTTACTCATATTATTAGAGAGAAATCCCCCAAATAATTTAAAATGTCAGCAGTATGAAAAATAACTATACCACAAAAAAATAGTTATTTATTCAACTATTTCACACATACATCCAAATATGAGCAAGTCTAGAGGTGTTTTTGGTCAACTGACCAAACACTAAGTACTAAACAGAACACTTTCAAGTGGACCTACATGCTCCCTCCTTTTATTTCCAACCCCTCTTGTTTTCAGTAGAACCAGAAAACAGAAAGGCCTAGAAGGGAAAAAAAAAGCAAAAATTGAACAATTTTTTTTTAAACTTGAGAAAAAGTTCTATTTTATCAGTTCAATTTTTATTTCACTCAGCCTATTTATTCCTGTTGGTAGCGTTAAAAGATAAGAAGTGAAATAAACACTGATCAGCTGTTGAATAATAATTATTTTCATACTCCTACATATAACTGTTATCACCAAGTAGTAACTCATAACTGTTGAGCAGTAGGAAATTAAATGATGTAATCTAAGACAAATCTTCTAAGAATGGAGACTTATTCTCAGATTTCTGGGGGCTACAATTTTTTCGGAATTGGGTAATTAATACTAACATTCTTCTCATGACCCATCTGGGATCCATTGTTTCAGTTTTTTGGTCTTCCACATTATTTACAGGCGCAGCTTCAGGCAGGCAGATGTTATGCAGCTCAAGCCATACATTTTTAATTTACTGATAGCAGCTTTTCCTTAGGTGACATGCTGTAGACTTTTTTCCTCTCTTTTACATTAATTAGTTTCTGTTTGCAAGGTATGCTGAAATAACAGTGACCTTCCAGTTTTCCTGTTCTCTGTGTTGTCTGTTAGTTAACACAGAAAACCTATAGGAATGATAAACTGAATGATTTTTACTTTCACATTTAGTTTGACTTCCCAATTTCCAACCATTTTAAAATGCCTGTATTGTACTCATGTCTGAGGCACATTGCATGAAGTGTTATGCTGCTGTTCTGTGAGGAAAGTCTTTCTGTAAACTGTCTCCAGATAAACAGCTGAAAATAGGCAAAGTAGAAATTCAGCTCTTTCCTTGTCCTTTCTCACTGATCTAACAAAGTCATACACTCTCCCTGGGATAATTTAAAAGCTGGGTCCCCTTAGTTTCACATAGATCAGATGCTACTGTAATCAAAATGTGTCTAATATGTAATGAAAATTCAAGCCAAAATTTAGTCCTAAGTTAACATATCTCCACATGCTCACAGGATTCATGCAACAATGTAATGCTTGTGCAGACACCACAACTATGTGCAGTCCTGTCACAACATCAGCCATGTTTGTCAGAAAAAATATTCTTCTTGCAAAAGAGGGAAATTTCAGTTTGATCACTGATATGCAAGGCTTCATAGCAGGTTTGTTTGGACTGGGTGTGAATCTTATTGCAAATTATTTGCACATAATCAAGTACTTCATGACTTCTGTAAATTTTGTATCTGATGGTTTTTAAAGGAATTCAGCTTACATCAAGCAGTGCAGGAAGTGAGATAGAAAATGATGATGAATGGATATTGGGATTTAATGGGTAAAACACAATAGGTTATTGGTGGTGGAAGCAAAGGTTCTCCCCTCCCTGTCAAGTTTTTCTGCTGACATTCTTGAAAAGATAAAGCTAACCAAGAGCCTGAACTAGTGGAAACCAAGGTCATGGCAAATGGTGCTCGCTGGGTTGTAGATACTGAGTTAAAATAATTAGTTTCCAGAAAATCTCGAGTGGAGTGAATTCAGGAGATAACAAACTTGTGGAGAAAACTGAGTTTTCCTGTAAGATGCTGGAGAAAGCTCTCTGGTATCTGGATTCATAGAGATATCTTGGAGGGAAATGGAACACCTGTGATTCTGGTTTTAGAAATATTGTTTTGGAGCCCGAGAAGCTGATGTGTTGGCTGTGAAGAGACTGAAAAAAGTTTCAGTGCTCTGTATTTTCATTGTTAAGACGATTAGGTAAATGTGTTCACTTGGATTTAGAGAATTCCTCAAATAACCTATCAGAGAGGGAAGCAATACTTTGAATTCAAAACATTTTAGACATAAACTTCAACCAACAGAAAGTTCTTGAAGGGCAGAGTTCACGTGAAATGATAGAATTGTACATGCTCCATAACAATGCATGGTGATCTTCATACAAAAGGGAAAGATATTTGTGACACTTTCAGTGAATAAAGTTGTTCAGAAAACAGGAAAGTGTGTTCACCACAAATGCCCCTAGTTCCATCTGGAGACATGTGTCTGCTTAGTGGTGTGAGACCGCTGGTGGGCTTCTGTCCCATTTTGGTTGATTCATTATATGCTCAGCCCTACTGAAACATAACAAGGAGGTGCCATCTACTTCTGAGCTGGCACCATGGAAAACAGCACCCAGCCACTCCCACAGCCCAGCTGCAGCACAGGCTTGTAATGTTGACCTTATGTAAATCTCATGAAAAGGCAAGGGCCTTCTTGGGTTTTGATGATTTTGATGGGTCCCGAGATTTTAGAAAGTCTTTTTCTCCCAGCCCCATGACCGGAGAAGAGGTTGAGGTTCATCAGTCCTGCTTCTCCAGGTTGCTTATTTTTCCTTATCTATTACATTCTTTCTCCAACCTGCAGAGGTCTGTTCAGCAGGTCGGGTTGAGGCATAATCCTCTCCATCAGGGTGGTGTTGACTTTTTGTACTAAAAACTATGTGTACTTTATTTCCAATAATTTTCCAATCCCTATCACCTATGTTAGACAGTCTGTCTCTAAACCAATTAGAAAGTGCCACCATCACAGCAGAAGATGGAGGACAAGAAGGACAGGACACACCCAGATTCTTTCATCTTGCTTCTTGAACCCCCATTCTAAAACCCCCAAATTCTGTGACAAATTAACTATCACTCTATTCAAACTCTTGTGGCCTGTAAATCGTCACACAAAGTTGGTAATTTTTCCCATGTGCTAAAATCGAAAGCACAGGTGTTTTTGACACTGTGCCAAGGTCTCTGAGCCCCTTGCCAGGGTCTAAAACTATCCAGGACAGTCAGAGGAATGTCCTGGGTTCTGACAGACCCACCTTAAATCAGTTCCTTAATAGGTATCAGAAACCTCAAGTGTGGCAGTGAAGTACTCTGTCTTGAGAGAATAAAGCCAAAAGTGAGAGGCAGCAGAAAAAAGGTTTCCACATGCTGGCAGTGTTAGAGGAAATAAAATCACTCCTGAAGGCCGGCAAAATTGGGTGTTCATTTCAAAACTTATTTTAAAATTAATGACTAACATGGAAGAGAGATGAAGGGCAATCAGGCTGTCTGGGGGGAAAGAGAAGCTTACTCTGAAATCTGGTCAGATCTTTGAAGTAAAGAAAGAAAAAAGGTATGAGGGAAACATGAGTTTTCAATTACAACTTGAAATCAGAAGTTTTGGCAAAGACAGATGAATGGGAGTACATAGGAGGTGTACACTGTACTTTAACCACACTTGTTGGTGACCAACACTGAGTTTAATCCTTTCGTTCATTCAAAGTTTACAGCTTAAATTACCTATATTTTAACTGCATCTTATGGCGAATATTCTTTGTAACTTTTTTTAGCTAAAAGAACAAACCACAGTGTAATTTTCACCAGAAATTCAGTTCTGACCACAAGGTAATTGAAGTTTTGCAAAATTTGTGCAGTTTTCACCATTTAATTTTCCTGAATTTCGCTCTTCATCTGTACCTAACTGGTGCAGTCTAGTTCTTAGGAGGTGATAATAAAATTTAATAAGCACTTCCAATCAGCATTTTTTTATGCAGTCAAAGACCCAAGAAGCATATCAGAGAGCTAATATATCCTACAACACTGTAACACAATTGTGCAGAAATATGGGTTTCAATTTCCTGATCCAATGATTACATCAAACAAAGAAAAAAATGTTTATATTGCCACTCAGATTGCTCAGCTGAAAGCCATTTATCAAACATAGCAGATAATCAAACATCAGGAACACTAGCTTATAAATCTCCTACTAGCACTGCACCTGTGGAAAACAAATGTTTCCCTGATTGGATGCCAGGTTGCAGCATTGTAGTGTGCTGTGTAACCTGTGTCTGTCAGCCTTGCAAGACAGAGTAGGCACAGAGGGGAAATATGGCATAACCCAATGCCAAAGAAAGTTCATTTTTAGGACAGGTGCTGACTGGATTTTGCACAATGTGGACTCATTGAATGGTTTGCGTTGGAAGTGACCTTAAAGCTTATCTAGTTCCAACCTCCTTATCATGGACAGGGATACCACTTACTCGATGAGGTTACCCAGAGTCCCTTCTAACCCTGCCTTGAACTCCTCCATGATGGAGCATTCACAACTTCTCTGGGCAATGTTGTGTTCTGTATAGGTTAAGGTAGATATTAAACATATTCATATTAAATATACTGTGAAACAGCCATGAAAAGCAAAAAGTATTTATCAGAAACAGCAGCATTTTCCCACTGAAAAACTGAGCTTGTTTTCTAGAAAGGAATAGTTTTATGGTTGTGTTTTTTCCTGTCACAAAGGAGCCATTTTAAAAATGCTGTGTTTATAAGTAAAGTAATCCCAGCACCTTTTCTCCTGTATAGCAAATCTTGCTACTCTTAAATGAATTGATGAGGAAAGAAGAAGATAATAATATAAGAACAGTCTGTTTGACGAACAGCATCAGAGCAATCATTAACCTTACTTTCTCCTTTCTCAGTGAGTTTGTTTCGGAGATGAAAAAATACATTTGCTAAACAAATAGATGAAAAACAAGGCCAGAATGTGCCATGGCCCTGTCACTGAAGGCTGAGAAACACTCGAGTTCTCAGTGAAAAAGAAGATCAATGTCAGAAAAAGCAAGTGTACTTCCCATGTGGTCTGAGCCCATTTTGCTCACCTGACAAAAAACCACTGTATTTGATAAGATGCATACACTAACTCCCATGGAACTTTACCCAGGTGAATAGTCACTAATGTATACTCAAAGAATTGTGCTCCAAGAGATAGAAAATAATTTCAGGAAGCATACTTCCAGTCAACCTGCTTAATGACAAACACATTCCCTTTGCCTGCTGTATTCTAGGAAATACTGCTGTTTCATTAATTTTATTTAGTGAATGCCTTGTGAATGACAGAGAATTCTCTCTGTCATATTTACTTTTACAAGGCTGAATCTTGGTTACCAATTAGAACTGGTGAAAAACCTCGAAATGTATGTGTATTGTTAGCCAAACAAATAGATATAAAATAATCATCCTACAGTAATTCTTTCCATGGCTTACAATGATTGATAAACTCAAAGGAACCAAAGCAATGGGGTAACACCCAATTCCTGATCTGAAGTGCTACTTAATCCAGGAAATATTTGGCTACAGAGATGTATTTTGTAGGATATATGATAGTGAAGCTAAAAGGCCGTATATGATGTTTCAATTATCTATCTTGGTGTGAGGTCCCACAAAACGCTTTGAAAATGAAGGGGAATGTTATCATATGTCTTGTTGAAACTTGGCTTAGATATTTTCTGACTTAATATTAAACTGGGAGGTTCCTGCTGTAAATGGCAAAGAACTGAACCTGTCTGTCCTCAGAAAATTATTGCGTATTATTTTTGCATGGCGATTGTGATGAAAATTTTCTGAAGTAATTTTCTCTGGTTAATGCTGTTAAGAAAATTGAACTTCCAATAGAAAGACAGTAGGTCTAGATTAAATATTAGGAAGAAATTCTTACTTTGGGGGTGGTGAACCTGTTGCCCAGAAAAGTTGTGAATGCCCCATCCCTGGAAATGTTCAAGGCCAGGCTGGATGGGGCTTTGAGTGACCTGGTTTAGTGGAAGGTGTCCCTGCCCATAACATGGGGTATGTAGCTAGGTAGTATTTGAGGTCTATTTCCAACCCAAATTATTTTATGATCCTATGATTTTCTTTGGTAGTGGAAATTTCAAGGTTATTGGCAGTCCAACTTTCTGCAGGCAAGAAGATTACCCATGAGACCATCTGGCTGGCTCTAATATTTTATTGATATTTTTGTGCTCCATAGTGTTGTATTTTACTTGGTGCCTTATAAGGCTAATGTGAGGGGAAGAGGACACTAGCAAATTGAATCACACAGATCTCTGCAACAATTAAGGCGTGTTCAAATAATAGTAACAGCCCAGCTATTACCTCTCTTTGTCTATTCACAGCGCAGGAGGCTCTACTTGAAGGGCCGTCATACAAATGCCACAGGACAGTCTAGGTACATCTAGTCTGGCTTCTGCTGAATACAGGAATGGTTCAGAGAACTGCGCAGTATGAAAGGAGGTTGTTGGACCCTCCTTGTTTTGGCTTCTAGTACCTCACATAAACTGCTGAGAACACAATTATTTTCAGTAGCTCCTGCCTCCTCCCCTTCAATCTTTGTAAGGAGTGTCCTTGCAGAACAAAGAAATATTTGTCCTTTCTTACCACCCAGAGGAACATTTCCAAGGGTCTTCCCAGAGACTCTTTTTTTTTTAATTTGAGAAGAATTTCTTGAAGATGTCAAATTGGTAAATATGAGGTGAGAGAGAAATAAGGACTAAGCAAGCAAAGGAGAAACAAGCACTATATTACAATATTTCTTCTCAAGAGAAGTGCAGACTAGGTTAGAATTAATCACAGATTCACTTCTGATTTTCAAGTGATTCATTTTATCCTATCATATGCTGAATGGCATAAATATATTAATAAGAAAATACTGATAGAACTTTCAGCACTTGATAAATAAAATCCAATTAGATGTGGACAGATAGTGATCTTCTTTCAACTAAATTGAACATGTTTTTTTCCTTTTATTTGAAATAAATTTTGCCTTGTCTGACTTCACGGTATTTCTGTGCCCTGTTGAACAGGAGCTGCTTTTACCCCAGTCAGGGTTAGACATGTATCACACAGTTTGACTCTAGAGGCTACAGAGACAGAGGCAGTAGGGTCTAGCAGAGACCATGAGTCCTGGGGAGATAATCTGTTATCTTATCAGAGCTCAGGTCACCTGTGAGCAGGCTGTAACCTGGTTGTGAGAGTGTGTGCTGGATGAGCAGCAATAAGGACGCTGGGGGGTGAGCTCAGCGTGCTCAGTGAGGTCTTTGTGCCTTCTGAGCCTGCCAATAGCTGAAGCATTACAAAGAGCAGGGAGAGGCCAGGTCATGCCCTTACTTCTTTGCTGTGGTATTATAAGTATTTTTTCTGCTTTGAAATGAAAACACTTTGATATCCCTTGAACAGCAATCTGTGCAGAAGGTATGTGGAAAAGCCTGAAGTGGCAGAAAAAGAAGACATGATGTTGTACTGTATTATTTGAGGGACAGAAAGGGTAATAACATGCATACACATGGAGTCAGAGGATGGAAAGACTTCCTTTTGGTTTGTCACATTTTAGTATATTGCCAAGTGATTTTAGGATAAAAGAAACAGTATAAAAATCACATGCAGTATTTTTATTACTTTTGTTATTTTCCTCTGACATTCCCAACACTGATGTACAATCTGAAAAGTACAAATGAATTACAGACATATATAAATATGCTATACCAATCTCTGAGGCATAACTGCATTCTGCATCTATTTTACACTACAGTTGAACAATTTTGAGGATGTCAACCTTCAGGAGGTAAAACTGTGCTATTTTAGAGTCACAGTATATGTCGTGTTTGTAGATAAGAGACAAGAAAAGCCCAGGAGTTAGAAGATCGAAGAATTCAGGTTGTTGTTGGATCATAGCCCTTCTGTAGCTGTGTCCAGTTCCTCAGGGTTATCTAGCCCTATGAAATGCAAGCAGGAACAAAAGAGATTATCTTGTCCTGTGTTATGATGGACAGAGGAGCCTGGGCTCCTACACAGCTTTTGGAAACTGATTTATTCCTAGGGCTGCTGCTGCTGTGGATAAAGTGAGTTTCAGCACACAACATGACAAAAGCTACACAAGTATTTGTGCTATTTTAAGAGCTAAGAAAACAGTGACCTGATTAAATTTTTTTTTTTTTTTTTTTTTTTTTTTTTGAGAAAACAAAGCTAGTATCTGTTTAGGAGTGTCCCAGACTCTTTAGCTACCTTGTTTAAGAGTGCAGCTCTTAATGGACTCACTTGTAGATTGGTACTGGTGGACCTTCCCAGCTTGCTGATAATCATGAGGATGGCTACTGGTGATATCATTCCACTGCCATAAGGGGTCAAAGACAACAAGTGCTACAGTTTACAGTCACCTTAACTGCCAAAACTGCATAAGAAAAAGTATAGTGTTTTAAGAGAAGGCTTGACATGCTTTGACTTGAGTGTTGAAGTGTTGTGTTGCAGAAACCACACTTTATTCTATTGAGCTTTTCTAATATGCATGGGCTCCTGAATTTAATAAAGTTTTGAATGTTACTGAATATTGATGTAGTGCCAGGTCCTTGAAGGCAATGCAAACAGGCCTGCAGTCTTAATGTAATAAAGTATTTAAGAGAGGGTGTAGATTCAAATTTACGTGTGCACTGTGCTTTGCTGTGAGAGGCCATAAAGGATTGGACTACAAACAGTGAAGTGGAAGCGAATGTGATTTCATATGAAGAATGTACACCTTGGTTGGGGACTGCTTGCAACAGCTTCAGTATGTGTAAACAGATCTTACTTGCCAAAGACAAACATTTTACTTTGGTAGATGAAATCTGTGTGTTGGAAGATGTCTTCTGACCAGAAAATCAATTCTTCCTGAAAAAAGGGCATTAAAACTTTAATGTGAACAAGGCAACCAACAAACAGAATGGACTGGTTCACACCACCATTAGCATTGTTCTGTGCTGTTATGATGGTAAATATTGTGGGTTTTGCTTGAACATAGACCTTCCAATCTTCAGCCATCTCACTCAAATGTTGTATGTTTTCATATAAACAACTACTTGGTGAAAAGTTTGTTATTCACAAAATGCTATATATGTTTGAAAACATGTATGTTCTCATGGAGTATCATGTAGAAAAAAATTGAATCAATTTGGTCATAGCTTTATACTTTCAAATTATCTTTCATAAAGTATTCACTACTTTTAGTATATATGTTAGAAATCCTTTAAAAAGCAAAAGCTTTTAAATCTTGCAAAAATTAAATGTTTAAATTTTGGCGCTTTTTTTTTGCAGAACTTCTTTAAGAAGAAACTCATAGTTATTTTCTTCCCTTAATTTTCTAAGTGTAAAATGAAACCCAGAAAGTTCAAACCAGATTGTGATCAGAAGATTTTTGTTAAACCACAATTCTTATTGACACTCACTTATTGATACAAATTCAAGGTATAGATGATGTAATTCCAATTATGTAGTAAGTAGCCTAATTCAAAGTTTTTAGATATGCAAGCATACATACAAAATGTATATATATATGTATAACTTGTTTTCTTCTGCTCAACATTTTTGTCAGACCATGAGTGTTGCATTTACTCACTGAAGCATCTCTGGCACAGGGTTTGTAATGTGCTCTAGATTCCTGCCTCAGCCTACTTAGTGAAGCAGATACTTCTGTCAGTCTGATAGTATCTAATTACAGAGCCTAGGGGTGCATAATTCAGCAGAACGCTCTGAGATGTTGAAAGATGATATTGTGAGACAGAGAAGGGTATATCAGCCCTTGATTTAGGTCACACAAGCAATTCAGTATTGCATGAACAACAGGCTGTTATACCTAAACATAGTAAAAACTTTAAAAAATGCTCTATGTGATAAAGCACTTCAGCTTTTATCAAAGTACTATACCAGCTAATTCTTTTTTCATGTATTATTTTGTTCTTTAAAAGAATCGAATATAAATTTGTGAGTGATGCTTTCATTGAAATTAATGGTCTATGTATATGCATGTAAACAGCTGTTCTTTTCAACTGATGGGGCTAAAACACATTTATACTTTCTAGAGAGAGGATTAAAAAAAATGTCATGACTTTTTTAGTAGTCTTTCTCTCATGGGTTTCATTTGCAACCAAATAAAATTCTGCAATGGCATCTACCCAATTTAACAACTATGTTTTTATAGTTAATTCATGAGATAGGTAACATCATAAGTATAGTACTCCTCTCACTGATGGACTTGTCTGCTTTGTTGTTTTCAGGCATGGTCATATATAAAGGATTTCAAAAAGTAAATTTCACCACTGTTTTAGGAACAAATTTATGCCCCAAGGGATAGCAGTGATCCTTACACTACAAGCAAAAAAGCATTGACTTGGACCACTAATAGCTATTAGTCATGCTGCAAAAATATCTGTGTTAAGGGTTTTGGTCCAAAGATAAAAGGCCGCTCAAAGTCAACAAGGCAGATGAAAACGTTGTAAAATTAAAGAAAATCTACAGAGTTTAGAGAGTGATTCACTGCAAATATTCCAAAGAATTAATTTATTACTGTTATTCAATAGTTAATTTTATAAATTCCCCTCACAAACAGAAGAGAAATGTCTGTTCAGACTGGCGGGACTGGTCAGAGCCAAGGTCTGGCTTTCAGAAACACCATGGAAACACCTGATCGTTGGACTGTTTTTTCAGAGCTACTGAGAAATGTGTTATTATTGTTGAGGCAACTGTTATAGAGAAAAGATAAATACTCAAAGACATGTTTTAGGAGTGTGATTCTAAAATATTTCATATTTCTGAATCTCTACTAATATACAACAGTTGTAGTTTAAAGACACTCCAAAATTTTCAAACTTGGAGATGCACATATTCTGTAATATATTTATTGCACAGTTACATTGACTACTGGGATTTCTTTTGAAAAAGGTTCAGGATGTCTTATTTCAGTGACTTTCTCTCTGTTTTATCATTTAATTTTTATCATTTATCATTTGTTCATTGTATAATTTGTCATTTTAACATTTTTATAAATTAATTAATAATTTAATCATTTATAATTTGTTTTTTTTTACTGTCTTTTTTTATGTTATTCATGTTTTTATTTCTAAATTTAGTGTCTACTACTCAGTATCCTGACATTTTAGGTTTTGGTTTATCATCTGGTTTTGGTTAGTTCTGTATTTTCAGCCATTTTTCAGTCCTCAGCATCCCTTCATTTTGTTGCTCATCTGCTTGCTCTATTGAGCCTTCTCATTTTAATCATCAATTTCTTTCTTTTGTGGTGCCACTTGATAATGAGCTCACAAATCTAGCCTCATGGATGACATCCCTCAAGATTTTCCTAGTTAAGGATTATATTTAGTTGCAACCATGTCAGATGGACATGGACACCAGTGGGATGGCAGAGAGATAGATTTCCCCCAGTTGTACATCAGGATCAGGATGGACAGAGCTTTGAACAAACAGGTCAAGTGGGAGGTGTCTATTCTCCTGGCAGGGGTGTTAGAAGTAGGTGATCCTTAAGGTCCCTTACAACCCAAACCATTTGATGATTCTATGATTCTACGATATGCAAAAGCCCTGACTGACCTGATAAAGAAGTCTGGGAAAAGCAGACTGAGTCAGGCACAAGTAAGTAATGTTGTGGTTTTTTCATGTTCAGTCATGAACAGGATTGAACTGGTGAAGCAATTACTTTTTCTCTCTAGACAGAAAGAAAAGGGCAGCTGTTTCTTAGACTGGAAGTGGCAGCTCTGCTGTGAAGTGATGCAGGTTATGCTACTGCTGTTGCTGGCTACTTGATGCTTGCAAGAAAAATACAAGCTCTTCAGGCTGAGGCAGTAAAGCAGAACATACCCTTAGACTCTTGGGGAGATGGTAACATTGGGCTGTTAAACCAACAGCTGTAAATGATGTAGAGGATTGTTACTAAAGCAACTTTATTTCCCTCTGAAAGCTTAAATCCCTTCCTTGGCAGTCTTTCCATACAGGCATTTTCTCTAAAACACTACTTTGGCCCAAGTGCACAGGGTTTCCTGAATATGAGACAACAGTTGCCATCTTAGGCCAGATAAGTGTTGCTTATAATAAGGAAGAAAAAACCCTTGCCACAGTATTAGAATAGTAAAGTAAAAAGCAAACTTCTATTTGAAAACTTCCAGGTGTTCCAGTGGTTATGGGCACAACTGACTGGATTTCTACTGTTTCTATAAGGTTAACTAATTAGGATATCTAATGGGTACATCCAATAGGATATTCAGTTTCCCCAGTAACCCAGCCCTGGGTCAACCCCTTGGAGCTGGTCCAAGGGCTTCTTTGCCCCAGTTCTTGTTATGACTTCTCAGATTCTGGTTGGAAAATAAAATTTTCTTCTTGTAGGCCCTCTTCCTGACAATAAGACTAAACAGTATTTCAGGAATGTATTACAAAGTTAGCTTGTTGTTCTAATATCTAGGGGAAAAGGGTAGGAAAAATACTGAAGCTGCAGCCATGCATTAGCTATCTAAAAAGCTACAAATATATAAGAAATACATAAAAAGCTTAAGGATCATAAGCTTTTTGCTTCAATGAGAATTCTATGGACAAGAAGTGCAAATAAGTGGTTAATGTAAGTTGCTCCAAATCTTTTGGTACATTTGTCTGTCCAACTTTCACATCTTTATTAAAGTTTTGTCATGCCCATTAACCAGAGAATAGCCTTCTGTTTAATTTCACCTAGAGTTTTATGTGCATTTGTGAGTTACATGATGTGATTCTAATTTCAAGTTTGCAAAGCAAAATTGTAAAAGTTGATTTTCTAAAGTGTCTTTCTTTTCATTTTTTTACATTGCTTGTTATTTATTATGCTTTTGCCACAGTTCCAACCTAGGAAGGAAAGGCACAGTGTTTACTGGTTTATTTCAAGAGTGTATTCTGGTAATTAAATATTACAGTTTGCAGCCTCTACATTGCTTAGAAAAATAAGAATTAACATAGATTCTTACTAGAAACCCTCTGTTGCTCATTCCAATGTGGTTTTCAGACAGGTGACAAGAAGGATTTCTTTCTATGATAAACATCCTTGCAAGGACAAGCTGGGCACATTTGTAGCACAGAAAACAAGGTTTTCATCAGTATTTCCCTGAAGAATAGTTTAATCAATGTTCTTGATACTTTTCAGGGCAAATAATGGTATTTCTTCACTGCCACATTAGGAAAAAAGAAAGGAATAAACATAAAAGTGACTCTTTTTACACCCCTTCCACTTGATATCTTTCCAGATCACTTTACAACTTTCCATTTTTCCATCTCTTCAGCTGCTTATTTGTATGCTGTAGAGACACCACAGTCCTGATGCTTCACTAGATAATGACTGTCTGTACCTATGCTGCCAGCCTCTGGTGTCTGGGAACAAGCAGCATTAAAGATTAGAGCTATGGAGGAACAAGAGCTTCCATCCTGTTGAATAGTTTCACACTTCAAAATGTATTGTGCATCCAAAGAGGAAGAAATAGGAATATGTGAAATTTTCTATTTAAGTAATATTTTAAGAACTTCTTTTGATTACTTATGAAAGCTACAAACTCATCTTCCTTCAAGCAACCCATGTGTGGTTACTAAAATATTTTGCAGTATTTATGTAGAGTACTTGTCTTTTATGGAGAGAACAAGCAAATTCTCTTACTTGGAACGTGTGAACAGTATGCTGGAGGAGAGACAGTGCTGCAGTAGCAGTATAACAGATTTTCAACCTAGAAAACAGGCTGCAGAAAAGTAGCCCATTTTCATAAAACTTGTTCCTAAAATTGAATTCCTGACATCCATTCTAAGAAAAAAAAAAAAAAATTGACCTATCACAGCATGGTTCCCATTCTCCTGAATGGGAGATGAAAGCCATGGCTACATATGTTGGCAATTACGCTTCCAGTGTTCTGTGAAATGCAAATATTTTTCCTGAGAACTCTTTACTATATGAATAACCTTGTAAACACAAGGCTTTTTTGGTATTCAGGTAGTAAGTTAAGTCATGGTTGGTTATATCCCAATGCCTGCAATGGCATCTGCCCAATTTAACAACTAAGTTTTTATAGTTAATTCATGAGATAGGTAACAAATTATCTATTCACCCATCAAGGTTCATTTTCCATACAGTGCCACAGTGTAGTAGACACATCCTTTTTTTTATTTTCTAACTTGTGTTTTGACTCCTGGAATACTGATGAAGTAATTAAATATAATTTGCTGAGTACAATGGATAGTTTGGAAACCTTGGAAATGCATTAACACCCTTTTAAAAATCTGGAATTTCAGTTATATATTTGACCATAATATCTTTGTTTAGAAGAATGATTCTCAGGCTTGAAAATCTGACACACTCTCTTGGGCAAAATAATCTCTGTAGTATTTACACTAATTGTTGTCATCCTAGAAAGGAAAGAAATGGCACAAATATTATGGAAAAGTGGAGTAAAAAGTAAGATCTGAATTTACTGTGAAACTTTTTCCAGCTAGCTGCAGTAGGGTTTTGACTGGACATTGAATACACACAAAATACACTTTTTTATTGTTTAGATGTTAGAGTAATTTGCTGTGGAACTACATTAACAATTAGGGATACACCTGTACTTCTGCAGTCATAATCTAGTTAAGCATGGATTCTAAAGTATTCTAAGTTAATGCTTGGTCATGGACATGCTAAGGCTTTTCTTAGGCTCTTATCTTGAAGCAGATTGTCAACAACATCTAAACTAGCAAATTTAATCTTAATCTGGGTACTATCAGACTGTTTGTGCAAACGCAAGTGACTATGAACAGAATCAGACATCAGCGAAACAGTGTCAATTTATTCACATTTGGAAGTCCACCAGGACCTGAAAGATATCAATTTCATGAAAATATATGCTGACTCACCATCTCTAAGACTTTCCAAAAAAGTCAAGTTGCACCTTACTTAAACAATTTAAATTGTCTTAAATTGCTTTTTTTCAAGAACTTCCTTCTTCCTGTTCCATATTCACATTTGAAAAAAAGTTGAATGTTGGATTGCATTTTTAAGATGCTGGGGTTTTTAAAATAATATTTTAAATAAAGATACTCAATACTTGAAAGATATTAACCCTTTGTTTACTGTAATGGGAACTATTTTTGTTTCCCAGGTCTCAACTGTCCCAGAGTTTGGCCGCATAGTAATTTATACTACCAGTCTTCGTGTGGTGAGAACAACTTTTGAAAGATGCGAACTGGTTAGAAAGATATTTCAAAATCACAGAGTTAAGTTTGAAGAAAAAAACATTGCTCTAAACAGTGACTATGGAAAAGAACTAGATGAAAGATGCAGAAGTGTCTGTGAAGTTCCCTCACTCCCTGTTGTGTTTATTGATGGCCATTATCTTGGGGTAAGTAAAGCATGAACCTATGTTTTATTCTACAGTTGGGAGGAGCAGATAAAAATCTTGATGAATGAGAAACAGGATTCTTAGAAAATTGCCTACAATGCTGCAGTGATGGTAACAAGCTAAGACAGAAATCCTCTTGTAGTATGCACTGCACGGGTCCTCACTGATAAGTTTGATCTGAAGATACAAAAGATAACCAGGGAGAGATAACCAGGAGGGGAAAAAGAGGCAATGATAAATCTAAGATATCATCTGTTTCTTAAAAAGTATCTTATTTTGCAGTTGAAGCCATGAAAATCTAGATAAACCGATTTTTTTTTTCTTTATGAGAACCTGTTTGTATGATTGAACCAGGAAGACAAATACACATAGGATAAACCTGTCATTTGGTAATATCTGTGTTGAATAAGAGACTAACACTTTGGGGCGTCAGACTTTAAAAATACATTGAATTTTAGATGATGTAGTTTGTATCAGGATCTGTAATCAACTGAACATATTTTAATACAAAATTGGTTAATACTTACTTTTTAAAAAGAGAGAGAAGACGACCCCAACACTGCCCTATTTTAAGAAATAAACCCCCAAATGGGAAACCAAAATCCCCATTTGTACACCAGTATTCTAGGTCTAGAAGCCTACTGACATTCGAAATCACCTTTTCATTGAACCTGTACTTTTGAAATGTATTTCTTGTATACAGAAAAAAAAAATCAAAAGAAAAAGATTCTGGAAATTGGTACAAAGAAAACAGTTTGAAAAGTCAGAGAAGGTATTTGTCTTGAGTGGTGAAAAGCTAGCAATTAGCACTGACTGTGAGACTGTGATTTGTGAAGGCAAACTATATTTAAACACAGTGAGGTTACTGTGTTTGCATGACTTAAAGCTTTCATTTTCACAAAACATTTAAGTAACAAAATGCAGTGCAACCAACAATCAGGGATAATAAATATGGGGCCTGTATGAACATTTTCTCTTCTTTCTCCCCATCCCTTCCAAGCTTTCCATGTGTTCTGCATGAGTTAAGCTTCCCTGAGCACTACAAACTGTGTTTGCTGTCATAGGCCTTGCCAGACCACTAGAGCAGCTGTACAACCACCTGTGTGCAGAATATTAGCAGACAGTGATTTTTACTTCATTGTGGAATATGCTTTTATAAAAATTCTGATTTGGAGAGTTCTCCAGCCACCCAGGAGTAAAAGTGCTACATTAAAGAGTTAAAATTCAACAGGATTCGGACAAAGATTTGCTCATCTAATTATTATATTAAAAGTGTAAGTAGTGAGTTATGATTGACTCCAAGAAATCTCAGTCCATGTATGACCAGTTTGTCAAAAGAATTCAGATAAGATACTGAAATTGATTTAATAAAGTATTTGCTTAACTGTAGGAAATGCCTGGATAAAGTCGTTTTGGTATGATGGTGGCCCATTAAGTCACTGCCAGTTGGGGTTTGTATATTTGCTTGTTTATTTTTAAAGATTGTCAGAAACTTGTTTTCTAAAAGAGGAGTGACAATGTAAAACTAATAAAATCTCATTAAAACTCTCTAAGTACTGTATGAGATTCTTTGCAGAGATACAGAAAAGAAGGCAAGTGAATTAGGAAGATAGCTTTCTATGGAAGAGACAAATCTACTTTGGTAAAGAAAAATGAAATTATTTAGTGCTCTGATTTAGAGATATTTATTGCAGCAAGGTAACTACACTTGCATTGTTTGGTGCAAGAAAACGGAAAGCATTGGACTGCTAAAAACCAGAAAATCCCCTAGATATGTGGTGTGTTTTCTTCTTTTCTTTTCTCTCTCTCTTTTTTTTTTTTTTTTTTTTTTTTATTTTTTTATTCTTAAATTGATGGGGCACGCTGCAGTTAGCTGGAACACACTTTAGTTTAATGAGAGAATTAAAGTTATTCCATGTAAGAGTGACATCATTTGTGGACAAGCAGCTTTGCAGACGGAACAGTGCATGAGACAGCCCCTCTGCTCACTGAGAGCTCATGGCAACATGTGCCTCATCCCTCCTCCTGCACGAGGTTTGTGCCCTCCATGCTCTCCTCTAATCCATCACCATGGGAGGCACTGCTGCCTGCTGCAGCACCACTCTGGTGTGCTTCAGCTGAGGTGAGATGTGCTTTAGCCTGATGAGAAGCCAAGTTCAGTGTGTGCAGGGCTAACTTGGGCAGCGCTCTGTGGCTGTGAACAGAGCACCTGTGGCTGGCAGAGCCCCAGGATGAGCCTGTCCCTTGCCCTGGCAAGGGATCTGTGTGCATTCATTCTGTTTGGTAAATGTGGCAAGCCCCACTATTTTATGGCAGTTATTTCTCTGTCTTAATATGTCTTCACAAGAAAACTTGAAATTCATTCATTTAGAGAAATAAGGAGGGGTGCATGTTGAGAAGGTCTGGCAATGAAGTATTCACCCACCCCTGCCCCAGCTCTGTCAATTCACCTCCAGAAGACAGTGCATCATCACCCCAAAGGCAGGGTGCAGGCTGGAACCTGTGCTAGGCTTGTGATTCATTAAAATGCAATTGAGAACTAATTACAGATTTTGGTCTTGTTGGCAAAAGTGGATATCTCTGTTACGCTTTTTGTAATAACTAGCTTCTGATATGCAAATGAAACACAGAAATCCCAAAGCCTGGCGTGTCAGTAAATAAATCATGCAATATTTTCATATTTTTTTCTCTCTCTCTCTCTTTTTTTTTTTTTATTTTTTATTTTAAATATTTATTTCCTGAAAAATCCCTCCCTGGAGGAGATTGCATGTAGCAGTACAAAAGAGAATCTATATTGAGCTATGCAGCTTTCAATGAGTCATAAGGAGAAAAAAACCCCAACCCTGAAATAAAATATGAACAGTTTTGAAAGGTGAAAGATTAATCTTGAAGAGATAAAAGTAACAAAAGCACCAAAACCCAGCATATGTGCATCTGATAGAGTATGTTGTACCCAAGCTATTCAGAAGCACGGACAAAGTTGTTTGAGCACTGCCGGCTGTGGGGATAAATATTCACAGTGCTATGGCATTTATCATTGCCTGCACAGGGACAATGAAACAAATCCATGACTTGGGCAGAAGCAATAAAAAAATCATATTTAGCCCCTGTCAAGGAAAGTACTGCATGCTGCAGTACGCAGGGCTTTTAATACTCTCATTTTTTTCAGGATTGAACCATTGTATTTCTTGACACTCACTGTCTAAATATCAATCTGTCAGGAAATTGCTGTTTCTTTCTGCTGCATGCTCTTTACTGGCTGATCTAATCCCTTCTTTTCACCTGAGGTTGTCTCCATCTGAAATGGAATTATGCCATCTGCTGGGATACCAATGCAGAATTAAAATTACTTCCAGAAAACAGAAAGCCACATAGAAGAAAAAAAAAAAAATAAAAAGGAGCATTCATTTACTCTTATAAACACATTCAGAATTGTTAAAGGTTTAAGTTATGCAAATACTCACTTTCCTAGAAAAGGGATGCAAATAAAACAGGCAAATAAATAATTCTTTGTAAATATGTTAGCTCACAGCATAATACTTTAAAAATACATGTATTTTCTTTTTCTACTTGAAATATATGATTGAATTCCAGCATTCACTTGCCATACATACCTCTGGATTTTTTTCAGATATGTGAATTTAAGACTGTTTTTTCTGAAGAAAATATCTCCTATTTTTTGTTTTCCCAGCTAAAATGAATCCAAAATAGCATGGCATTTACAATAAAATTATTTTATTTGACACATTGGTTATGATCCTTTCAAAAGAATAATGAGGCCGTTTTTGTAACCGACTTTTAGAAAATACATGTGTGAAATACTTTTTTGGGAAACAGGAATTAACAGTTTCCTTTTAGCTTATTTCCAGTGGCCACATATATTTAGTTGTTCTCTGTGTTTTGTTAAATACATTTTTCTAGTATTCACTTGATGGGAGGATATGAATGGCTCTGTGACAGTGAGACTATTATTTAATTATTGCATTCAGTCACCTAGCCTTTTCCCAATTGTTCCCTCCATTTTGCAGTTTAACACAACAGGAAACACAGTGTTCAATTCCTTTCTACACATCAATCTTTCCCATTCTTTGCATAGCAAATCCAGCATTTCTGGTGGTGGTACTGTACTGCAGCATCAATTTTCTCAGTTTATGGGCAGATTTCCAGGCAGTTATTTGTACCCTCTGTGTATCTGCTGCCAAGGGGCCCCTGGCTGCGGTGTTGCAGGCTGAAGGGAGTGTGAGCTGTGGGCAAAGACAGGACACACACAGCCCAGCTCCTTGGTATGTCACAGTGAAGAACACTGCAGGGCCAAAGATGCTGAAGTGTGTGAATGCATTTTTGGTGCCTTAACAAGAGGCCTTGCTTATGGGCTTGGCAAAATAGGAAATCGGGCATGTAATTTATCTGTACTGCAAATGTGTCCACAAGAGGGATGTTGCAGGGCCTCGACTGTTTTCCTCAGTACATAAGGAATGATGAAGAAGAGAGGCAGCTTCCCAAAACCTGCAGGTATTCTAGTAAAGCCAAATGCAGAGCCATATATCTGTATTTACTCCTTGATGAAGAATTACATCGTGGAAATAGTAAGGTTTATATCCAAGATTGGTAGCAACAGACAGGTTTATTGACAAGAGAGAGCTGGGACAGTAGAAAACTTAGTGGACCTTGTCCTAGTTCTACAGTTAATGGGAATTATACCTGAGAATTTAATATTTGAAATATGATGTTAATTTCTGGATGTTCTCAAGGGATAATTGGGAAGATAATTTTATTAATTAAAATGGTCTGGAAAAAAATGTTGAATGATTTAGCCAAGTCTGTGGAATTTCCTTTCCAAAAGAAGGGCAAATATCTGACTATAATCCCTGTACTTCTCTAGCACGGTAGAGATTCAGCAGAGTTAGTATATAAAGGATTCACAGGCTTTTGCCTTGAAATTTAACTGGGTAACAAAACTGAAAAATCACTTCTCTCTGCTGATTCTCTAAAGATTATGCCCACTGTCCCTCATGCTCCTTAGGTCTCTGGAGGGTCAGACTATTTACAGTTTCACTTACCTTTCTGAATAATTGTGAACTGAGTACAACCTAGGAAAAAAAAGAAAAGCATCACTTTCTGTCCAGAAAGCAGCCATTGGACTTGCTTAACACCTGCCTTAATTACTCTGTTAATTATGGGCTCTCTGTGTTAAGACTCAAAGATCCAGAAGGAAGGTTAACCTGTACGGACTTTTATTTATATTTTACTTGCGGCAGACATTAATCAGAGAAGACAGAGTGAAACACTTCAAAACATTGATAGCCATTCTAATGTTTGGGTTTTAATTTAAAACCCATAGCTTTCTACTTTGAAAGGAACATAGCTGACTGACAATGTCATCAGAAATATAAATCCTTTAAAATATAAATCTGTAATGGGAAACCTGTCAAACTTTTAATTACTGTGCTGTAAAGCCAATTAACATTATCATAAAGCATCACGGTAAGATGAGGCAGAAGTCACAGGAAAGTTTTTCCCTGTGGCAACAGAGAAGAAAGTTTTTCCTAGAGGAGGCAAATTGAGGCTTGTCTAGCATAAGAAATTTGGAGTTCTGCAATCCCATCATCAATAAAGCTGCAAATTTAATGTCTCTACTTCACATGAGCAGCACTAGCTTTGTCTTAAGCTGCTGCAGTGTATTCAGGCCCCAAGCTAATTCTCCCTGGGCTGCCTTGGCCAGCCCTCACTGTTGTGCCAGTCGCTCCCATTGTCTGCTCCTCTGTGTGAAAGCAAAGATCAGAGGATAAGCATAAAAGGGGCCAACAGACTGCCAAAGCCTGCTCTACTGGGCACACAGACAGCCTAATGCATGTGCTGGAGCTGGTGCACTCTGTGCCCATGATCTGTAATGGATTTCAGTAGAAGAGTCAGCACAATAAGGTTAGCTCATCAGTCCCCTGTTGTCCTCTGTGGTTAATTAATTACAACTAATTTCCTTGTGTGATACTTCTTTTTTAAAATATCTTTTTTGAAAGTATAACTTTGTAAGAGTAGTATCCACTGAAAAAGTGGCTTTCCACATCCACTAAAATATTAACATTTTCCTTTTTAACTAGAATGAAAATCATCAAACACACAGTCAAAAGTGCTACTGTTTTGTACAAACCTAGAGCAAAAAGACTACCTGAAAGGAAAATAACCTTAGTAAGGTGTCATAAAAAGAATTTTGAAAGGCTTGATTGCCTTTAGTTGGCTTTTGGGCTACACACTTGTAGCCTCAGTAGTCCCCAGCACGTGAATGGTTGGACACTTGAGGTATATTTAGAGGCACATATGTATTCCCTGTGTTCACCAGCAGTTTTTCCTGTATCTCCCAGAAACTGGGAGAGGTGCTGGTGAGGATCTGGAGCAGCTAAAACTGCTAATGGCACATCTGAGATGTGTGCCAACATCCCACTGCACCTCAGCCCTGTGTCCCACCACACCTTCTAGTTAATGCTGGAAGGAAGCTCAAAGACAGAATTTAACCATCTGGATATGCAGGAACCAGCAAACTGGGGCAGCACAACAGCATGAACTCACCATGTGATGAAGATGTGTGCAATTGCCCCTGGCAGCAACTAAGCCCTGTGTATCTGTGCCTCAGTTTCCTCACCTTTTATTGGGTTCTGGTTAAAAGTGTCTGCAAGTATTTCACAATATTTAGTATTCAATGAAATTGGTTCCCTAAGTGAAGTACAGCTATTCAAATGTGGTAGTCTAATTAGAAGAGAAGGGAAAAAAAAGTTCCATATCCTCCCTGACACTTTAATTTTGTCTGCAGGTCTCTTAGTATTTACTTTCAGGAGGAAAAAAAACCCCAACACTTCAGTAGAGTTTTGGTTTAGGACACAGAAACCCTAAGAGACCTAATGTACTCTGACTAAGTTCTTATTACTTGCTGTTGTGTCTGACTTTAATGTTGTTAGAGTATTTTCATTACTTTTTCTCCTTGTGTTATACATTAGGCACATTATGTCTTAATTCAATGCTCAGCTGCCAGAATATTTGAAATACAATCTCCTTTTCTCATTTTTCTGCATTCTCTGATGTGTTGTATATTTATAAAATTGTATTTTTTTTACATGATAACTAGAAATATTTCTTATTCTCTCAGGAAACATGCCCTGTAAAATAAAGGGAACACAATCAGAATTTCCAAGCTGTGTCACCTTTTACTGAAAAGGCAATGTGATACATCACCTGCTAGCAAACTTTAGGCATTACTATCAAACCTGTGATTAGATTCTCCTCTCCTTCAAGCTTTACTAAGGTTGACCTAATTGCAATATAATTAATGTGAGTCAAATTAGTCCTCAGCCTGTATAAAATTTCAAGATCAAATCTTCTAATCATCTCTAGTTTTTTTCATGGTAAAATGGTTGACATTTTTAAACTTTTTCCTAATAGGGTGCTGAGAAAATTTTACTAATGAATGAATCTGGGGAACTGCAGGATCTCTTAACCAAAATTGAGGTAATTGTATTTAAGCAATTAAATATAGTGAAGATGTATTTACTACATGTAATTGAGTAGATTTTCTCTTTTGCCATTTCCTTTTCTTCTACTATAAACTGATGATCCAAATGCTTTTTTTGTTTTACTCTTTTTTACAACCTGTTTTGGGGTGGAGGCCCAAAAATGTTATTACCAAGCCTAATGTGCATCCTAATCTTGGGACAAAAAGTAAGTATAAGATAAACAATGTCAGACAACAGGAAACTGATAACTGCTCACTGAATATAATCACTGCTTCTTTGCTTTTTGGGTATTTTTTGGTGTATTTGATGGGTTTGTTTTTTTCTTTCTCTCATTTATTTTTTTGTTCTCAAAAATGGGTTTATTACATTTGCAAAGGGAAGTCTATTTTCTTCATTGCTGGAGATGCAGAAAGTGGTTCCACAAACTGCCATCTGTTCAAGGAGGAAATGGCCATTGTTCAAGAAACTGAGCTAAAGCAATTTTGCTTTGTTTTGGTATCTTTTGTTAGTATCTGTATATTTACAGGTATCTGTAAATTTACAGGCCTAACAAGCAATAATAAATTTAAAGATTAAAAGTATTATTCTCTTAACATTTTGAGATTATTTGCAATAATGTTCAATGAAGTAAATAATCATCAAAAATTATAAAAAATGGGAACACATCTGAGATAAAAAGAATGTTAATTTTGCATTAATTATTTCTAATTGTTGTCCCTGGATGAGCTGATAGTAATAGGAGCTGTTTGCCTTGTGAATAAGAACAGCAAGTTTATGATCTACAGAACAAAAAGAAAAGCATGCATTGTTTGCGTGTTCATCTGAGTTTTCAATAGATAAATGCTATTATTAATGGGTTTTGAGAAATATTTTCATTTTTCTTGATGGTGCTGCAGGTACTACATTTCCTATGGGTTTTTTGCTATATTCTGGTAATAATTTGTCACTAATTTTTAGTGATACATAATTCCTCAGACTAACAGTAGCAGGAATTGTATGGAGTTTTGTTCTTTCTTTGTGAATAAACCTGTAAATTCCTTACTCAGCCATGCAATGCTAAAACATGCGGTGGTAAGTACCCAAAGTGGCATACCTTTGCTTTCTCTGATTTGAACTTTAAGGCAATCGTTAAATAAACTGGCCACATTTTCAACAAGTGAAACTTTTTTGTGTCTTTGAAATTTCTTCTTTGCTCCACTGTTTTTAATCCAATTAAAAAAAAAAAAAAGAGTAAATGTATTGTTTTACTTGGGACACTTGAGAGGCCTCAAGCCTTTCTTGAAGCAATTTTCTCTGGGTATAACTCTTGGACATTGATGATTTTTCTTCTTTACGCTTAAAGCTTCAGCATTCTACTTCCATAAATTTGAATACACCACTTATTTCCTTGAGTACTACTTGGCAGAAGCTATGAATTGCTTTTTGATATCATCAGCTTTAACTGTAATAGGTGTAATATGTTCAGGTTGAGCATGCAAATGCTGAAAACCATAATATCTTAACGTACAGCATAGAAAACATAACATCAGCATAAACTTCCTGGAGTTTGGATTCAATCATCATAATACCCCCTAGATTTAATCTAGACCTAAACAACATCCAAGTAATGCATGCAAGCTATCCTTTAGCTTGCTATTTTGGCAAGTAGAAATGCAGGCTATGGAGGTATAAAGTGACAAATGAACCTGCAGTGAGCCTCTCCGACACTGCATGTGGATCTGACCACAGGAAAAGGCAGACTTACTGCTCTTCCATGGTGGTTTGCACGGGATGGGGTGGTGGGCCTTGCCCGAAATGGGAAGCAGGATGTGTGTTTTTAGCCGTCCAGGAGTCCTCATTGTCCTAGACCTTATGGTGGTTGAAGAGGTAACATTTTTGTCTCTCTTTCATTCCTTGAGCAGAGAGTCCAGCATCCTCAGGAGTGCCTCTCCTGCGGGGGCTTTGGTTTCCTGCCGTGCTCAGCGTGCCATGGGAGCAAGATGTCCGTGTTCCGGAACTGCTTTACGGACTCGTTCAAAGCCCTCAAGTGTACTGCGTGCAATGAGAATGGGCTCCAGCGCTGCAGGAGCTGTGCAGGCTAGAAATGGCATCTCCACAGGTTCAAACAAATTTTATGGTACTGCACCAGTTTGTAATATGGTGTTTTTTTTGTTTTTTTTTAAATTAATCCATTTATCCAAAACAGTCAATAAAAATCCATTTGTTGTATACTTCTGATTTGAGCATTTGAGCTTTTTAATCTTTGATTGTTGACCATCTCATGAGCTCTAAAATACACCCTTCTAGTTTCCTTATAGAGGGATTTGTAGTCACATATTCTTTCTTTTTCTATAAGGGATCATCAGCAATCATTTGTATTTTTGAGTAATGCACTCAAAATTACAGCAAAATGAAGCTTTAACTTCAGATTATTGAGCAGTGCTGTTTTCAAAATCAGTGAGAATAAAGATTTTGTAGTGTGGAATAGCCCAAGACTGTTCCACACAGCACTTCCCTGAAAAGTCATTGAACTCTGTCCTGAGTTCTATTTGGCAACAGAAAAACAGAAACATTTCTTGAAAGTCCATAAATCAGCTTTCTCTTTTAGTACTGCTTTCTCTTTATTACAAAATTAATGTTAGACAAAGTTACATAAAGGTTTAATACAGTAGATGCTCATAACTGTGGAAGTGGCTCAGAGCTTTATGTTTCTATATGTCACAGGAGATCTTACAATGATTCAGTAAGAACAACTGACAGTTTTATAAATTGCTTTATAATTTTATAAATACTGTATAAATTAACTGAAGACAAGATTTCAGCTTTTCCAGCTTGATGATTGTTGAAGTTTGATGACTAGCCTGGCGTGATTGTTTCAGGGCATCTGTTCCTCAGGAAGGCCCATGTCTATGCCCAGACAACTCCAGTACTGTATATACCTTTGCCAATTTTGGTGAGTTTCCTCAACAAAAGGACAAGAGAATTAGTCAGTGATTAGTCTCAATGGACTGTGTGCTCTCCACACTGAATATATTCCAGTTTGGAAGTGCACTGAGTTCATGCACTTCCACTGAATACTTTTTAACAGGGTAACTTTAGTGAGCCATCACCCACTATTTGTTTTGACATTGCACATCTGCCTCATGTTCCTACGGTCAGTCTGTACTGGTGCAAGTAGCAGAAAGGTAGTAGTGATGCAAATATACTGCATGGACAAAACCACTGTAATTAAAGTTAGAAAGGGTATGCTTTATACTGACAACACTCTACACACACACGGGAATTGCTTCCCAAAGGTGTGTGTGTGATTAGAAAGCCTTTGCTCTCTATTTAATTACAAAAGTCTTGCATATTCATCTAACTTCTTCATATGCCTATACATATGCATTACCTAACCCCACCTATCCCCGCTCTGTATTAAAATGAGATTAAGGTTTGACTACACTTGCGCAGTTCTCTTCTTGTGAAGTGTATAGGCACTACCACATTCTTGAAATATGTTGGTGAGGTTTGAAATGGGTCAGTGGTCTTCCTTGTCATGTCAGCCTCCTAAGTCCCTCTTGCTAGCAGGGCAACTTCTCCTTTGGGTACAGTCCAAACCTCCTGACTAGGTTCCGGCCAGCTCCAAGCTCAGCTGCAGTCATGGTTGCTTCATCTCCACATTTCTTGTCTTGTTTTACAAATACTGCTAAGTGAAGTAAATAATATGCTGTCTCAGCCCTAGCTAGGTCATCTGCTAATAATTTGCTAGTATTTAATAATCTACATTGCTTCTACTCTTTTTGCTATGCTCTACTCTTTTAACTCTCAATTTTCTTAGTTTCTTGCTTTAGTAAAAAGCACCTTGATGAAATGGGTGTTGGCTAGAAAAGGCTTCCCTTGTAGTCATTTCACCCTGCCCAAACTGCATTAGCAAGTGTTGAACCACATCATTTATGCTTCTTGCTTCGTTCCTTGTAAAGTTGTGCTGAGTGGAGTTTAGTTAAGTGCGGTTTGCTTTACTAGATGTTGTTTTCTCTGGTTGTGTACCTCATTTCCCCTCCCTCTTTTCCATATAACCTCCCTTAATTTCTCTGTGATGAAAAACTCAGGTATTTTTTCAGTGTTTTGGGCACAGCATAGCTGTGGTATAAACCAGGACAGCTATAGCTGCACAAAAAATGGCTTGCAAAAACCCTCCTCTGAAATCCTTTGCTTTTCTCATGCCTTATTTTCCTCACCTGACTCATCAGACAACCATCTTTCCTCCACCTCCCTTCCACTTGCTGTGTCTAGAGGTGGTAGCTGGTGCTGAAGATTTGGACAAGTTGAGCTTATTTACCTCTTTCAACATTTGAAGCTGAGGAACTTATGCATATTCTATTACATATTGAATGTGCAGCCTTGAAAGTGCTTGTTCAATCCTGCTGCTCCTACAGATTCTACCTTAAGGCTCAGAGGAAGCATCTGGATCTTTGGCATAACATGAGAGACATTAAATTTTATACAAAGGCCATCCACAATGCTTAGCAGCACCTCAACTAGAAAACTGTGAATTGCATATGTGTTTACTTTTTTACTGCATGGGTAAGAAGAAAAGAAAGAAAATACATTACTCTTCTTTTATTTAATAGTCATTCTATTAAATAAAATAGTGCCTTCTATTTCTGACTACTATTGCAGTCCAGACAGGTATGATACAGAATGAAAGGCAGCATAAAGCAGAATACTGATGATTAGAAAGTCATAATTTCTGATGCATGAAAACAAACTTTTATTACTTTTTAACTTGCTATGGATCTAGAGAGTGAGAACATTCACAGTAGTGAATACTGAACTCAGGATGGTATACTCAAACTTGTCTTTGAGGGAAATTACTAGGAAGGGAAATGCCAGTGCATTTGTGATACTGTAATTCCACAGTCTTCACCCCTGAGAAGACATAGTGCTTGATGAGATGGTTCATAGCACCATTCACCCACTAAAGTACCATTTGACCAAATTCCTATGACTTGACAAAGTTTGTTAGACATTTTCAGTTTCACTGAAAACAAAATTTCTTCATTTATCTGGAAGAAGGGTTTGAAGCTGGTTTTCTCGCCATTCAGGCAATCAGGAAATGACTTTTCTTCAGAGTGAAACAAATAGACTAAATCCCATTTCTTTCCTGATTTATCTCCAGGGGCTGTGAAAGAAATCTAGAGAGACTGCCCTAGCCAAGGCTCTAACCCTTCAGAGGCACTTAATGCCAATGAGCAAAGATAAGGCAAAACCTCCTTAGTTTTCTTTTTAGAAGGAAAAATGATGAAAGCAAAAGGTCAGGTTTTGCAGAATCTTTTTTTTCCCCCCACAGGATCTTTATGGGATACAAAGGACACCAAATGCTGACAAACATAGCATCCTTCAGGCACTGCCTATTCATTGGTGTACTAGAAAAAGATCTTTTCTCTCCTCTCTCATAAACTGAATTACTAGCTTTTTCTCTCCAGCTAAATTTTTCTTGTGACAGCCTATATGAGAAAAAAAAAAAAAGCCACTTTTCTTTTTTTCCTTTTTTTTTTTTTTTTTTTTTTTTTCCCAAAGAGATATTTTTTTCAGTATGGTTTAAAATCTCTGCTAAGATTTTGGGTCTGGCTTCTCAGCTCTCCCCAGCCATCCTAGAAACACTAAGTGTGGCAGATTGACAGCATTACAAAATCAAGCCCAAGAGCCTGTTGAGAGATATGATGATTTCTAGTATAAGAGATGCATCAGGCAGCTAGCAATATAGCTCTTAAGTCAGTCTGAAATAAAATGAGGTATGTAGCTCTATTCTGATTTACACCAGTAGTGCGTCTTTACTTTCAAGGAGTTAGCAGCCATCTCCTCTGCTATGACAAATAAGACTCATCCAACTGCATCCTTGTACAGGAAATTTTCTATTTCTATTTTAAATTCATCAAGCTTTGCTTATCTTGTTTCTGGACCTCATGACAAGGTTGAAGTAAGGATCCAAGTAAATGGATATTTAGCTCAGCATATTGATATACATGAGAGCTAGTATCAGAGTGCAAGGTAATCCTTAGGCTGTTTCTTTGCAAAAGTCTTTATGAGTTAAAGAGCATGGTTTGGAGTCTTCAGTCTGGTAGCTTGCAGCACTCTTTCCAGTGGACTATATATCTGAGCATAAAAGACTGTTCTTTAACTCCGCAGACAATTTTTCTGTCATAAGAGCAGAGGGTAAGAAAATTTCTTACTCTAAATAATGAGGAACAAATAAAGCAGGGCGTTCGTCCCCCTCCTGTCTTTCTTTGCAATGGGTTACTTCAGAGTAATTTTCTTCTCATTTGCACTAGAAGACTAGGAATTATAAATTTTATTTTATTTAATATTTCACTATTTAATAAAAATTATTTGGGTTTTTCCTGTTGGGGAGTAGTTTGCTCTTTTAACATACCAATGGACATAGACATTAATTTTCTGGGGAAAAAATCTGTGTGTTTTCAATAAGAAACAGTGCATCTCGGAATTGGTTTCCAGTCAAACTCTTTGTTTCCATGGTATATTCCTTCTAAAGGTACCTAAAACACATAGATTGTCTTACGTGTCAACAGCCTTCTGCAATAAAATATTTTATATAAATTTGTAATGGTGGCAATGGTGAGAGTTCCTGCAGGCAGTGATGCAGAAACAAGCTTGGCCTTTTATTTAAAGCTAAAAACTACATCAGACATAGATCTTACTAACCTCCATACTTAAGTGTTCTGACCTCAGACATGGTCCTGTCAAATCAATGAGAACCATTCTATTGATTTAAATTTCTCATCAGCTGGGTCTAACCTGTCCTCCCTTTACAAGTGTAGTGCTGTGAAATACAGAATTATGTAATTAATGCTTCCCTGTGTATAGTATAAATTCCTCTTTAAAAATAAGGACGTGGTATGTCTTGAAGCCCTCCAAGGTGTTCAATCACTCCATGATTTATTTCTCCTAAACCTGTGAACTCATAATAATGAATGAAAAGGATCTGATAAGTCTTGAAATGACAAGTTAATTCAGCTGTAAGTAAATATGCATTGTAAGAAAACTTGCTGCTTTTGACTTTAGTGCCCTGTGAAAAAAGTAACAAGAAATTCTTGAGAATTTTTGAGTTTTATTAAAGAAAATAAGGAATGAATCTTACTGACATGAGTTTCAAAATTTTCATGAGTGAATACCTAATGAAAGACACTTCAGGTGCTGTTCCTAGCTATTGCCATTGTATAATTGCATGAAAATGAATTTTGGTCTTTTAGCCTGAGATACATTATTTGACCACAAAATCATTCAACAGGAAATGTTTATGCTCTAAATAATTTAGTAAGGAGAAAAATTAAGATTGCTTAGCTTCCTTTAAATAATTTAGAGATGATAGGAAATGACATTGTAATCCAACAATAACTTGAAAAGTAAAAATTAATAGAACTAAATCTTTATGTTTAATCCAATTTCTCTTTCTTCTAGCATTAATTTGCTTAGGGATTGTGAATTAGAAAATAATTGCTTTAGAAAGAAATGACTATGAAAAATCACTTGCAGCTTAAGCTTCTTCTAGCTTATCAGCTGTACTTTGAAAAAATGGTTTCAAATGAGTTAAAAGATTTATGAAAACCAGTAAGTTTTCCATTCAAGAAAAAACACACTGCAATAAGACATATACTGCTGTTGTCTCTTTGAGGTCTCATATTTTTTGCTATTGATGGAAAAGCATCTTCCTGAAAACAAAGGTTTATTTAAAAGACTCCCCTCAGTCCCAATAATCAGAAATTTATTCCAACAACAACAAAAAAATTCTTTTAGTGGCCTGAAATTTGGAAATTTATATAAAAGTTAGGTTAACACCTTTTAGAAGCTGACAGAGTTATTTTTGTTCTGGAGAAAAACCTTTTTGTGACAACACAAAACAAGCAACAGTTATATGACCAGTCAGAAGAGTTGACTACAAGTTGCTATTTTCATTACTGATTGTGATCTATTCAAAGTAGGCAAATAATGATCAATAAAACTTCATCAAGTATCACCATATAAATGTGAGCACTCATCAACTTACCACTTAAAAGTGGCTATTTTATTTTATAAATATTTAATCTAGTGGATGCATCCTTGTCTGTCAGATATGGGCAAAATTCTCTCTGATTTCAAGTCAGGTAAATTATAAATAATTGAGGATGACAAATATACAAAACATCATCTAGATGTGAATCCTCTCTGAGCTAATTCCCAGTACCAACATTATGCTATTTATTTGGGTCTCTGCCCCTGATTTGAGCCAACATCTGGGACTTTGAAGAACATCCAGACACTGTCTTGCTCTCAAATTTCATTTGCACATTAATTTTCCCTATCATATCACATGTGGGAGTAGGACACAGTAGGACAAGGATGTTGTACTCCAGCAGAAATCCTCCAGACCTGTGGGATGTTAAATTTAATCCTTGTGCATCAGTAGAGCTGCACAGGCAATGAATGCTTTACACTGCCTCAGGGGTCTAACCAGAGAGAGAGAACGTCAGATCAATACTTCAGCCTGCAAAATTATGGGACTCAATAAAAACTTCTTATTTTTTAAATATAAGCACAAAGATAATGAACAGTCATCATCATCATCATTACTCTTATATTTGAGATATTACAGTCATTGCTTTTAACATTATAAAGAAATCATGCAGCCTCTCATTACAGCTTGATGGTAATAGCTGATGTTGACAAGTTTTCCTTTCCAACATAATCACTGAGTAAAATTTACTAGAACATTATTAAGCATCAGAAATGTACTTTTAAACATAAGTAGAATAATATTATCATTATTATTCCCTCTATCATTTAGGTTCTCTCTCAGAAAAAGCCAGAATAACCAAAACAAGATTAGCAGAAAAACCAATCAGAAAGTTTAGTCTCTAATTGTCTTCCTCAGTGTTTTAGAGAGATGCAATAATGTGTTTTCTGTGGGATGCAGTTTCCCAGTGGGGCTCCTTGCCATTCAGTGTTGTACTCTTGTGATATCCCCAACAGTGCACGTGTTGCTCCAGAAGAAGTGGGGCTGTGCTGCCTTTTTCTGCATCCCATGTTCTTTTACCAGTTTGGAACATAATGATCCTAAATTTTCCAGTCTTTTCTTCCGTACTTAACTGAATGTACACATCCTGTATCAAAGAAAAGTTAACAATTAAACAATCTCCTTTCTTTGTAGCCACCAAAACTCATCTTCTAAGACATACTTCATGAGCAATATGGTTTGAAAACCCTGGAATATTTTTTCACATTTATTCTCCACTCCTTTATCAGGTCTATGATGGCAATAAGTCTTTCCTGTGGAAGTTTGTACTTCTTGCAGTGTGTCTATTGTTCAATAATGTCAAATTTGTCATACCACACTTTATGCTTACTTTCAGACAACTTGGTATATCTGCTTAAAGTATGACTTACAGCCTCAGGGCCTACTCACAAATTCTACTGTCCTCTCCTGGACATTTTCTGTCTTCTGTCTTTGCTGTACTATGAATTATGGTCCACAACACCTTGCTATACCATAACTTGGTTTTAGAATTTGATCCCAGATCACTTGCTGCATCCCCTCTCCTTCAAACTGTTTATTTGTCCTGATTAACAGAGGTAATTTTTCCCACCCTTCTCTCCTAAATCCTCGACTGGTGTCACCTTTGTCCTTGAGATCTCCTGACAGCCACCCCAGAGGGGCTATTAACCTACAGTAACCAACTGTCTTCATCTCATACACCTACTGAGAAACAGCACAAGGCCAAAGCAGACAGTTTCTTTTCAGCTGAACTTCAGAGTGAGCTTTGTTTTTTTTCCAAGTTGTACTAAATCCCTGAAGCACATTTTTTCCTAGCACAGCATTTCATATTGATAATGAAAGCAATAATTACAAACTGATAAAAGACTACTTGGCTGTGAATGTGAAAATATTTCATAAACAGAGAAGATCAGCACAACAATTTGCTGAATGGTAAATCAGATTTAACACCCCTGTTTTAACATCCCAGCTTGCCTAAGAGGCACAGAATCTAAATCTCCAGACAAAAACAATTTTTATTGATGCCCAGATTCATGTAGATGCTATCAGGCAGAAGTTGGAACACACTAAGTCTTCCACACATCAAAAAAATTTCTTTGAAGCACTTATCTTTAAGTATAAAGTTTTTCCAAAGGCTTTATACCTGAAAACCTAAGTCTCTAACTTTCCTTCTTTCCTTTCTCTATTGATGTTATTAGATGCCTAGAAACAATTAAGTGTAAAACATAGATATAACATCTGCTTTAATTTTTAAAACCTATTGTGTATAAAAATCAAATGTGTTACAAAGTACATAAACATTTTATCTTTCTGTTGCAAATTTGTTCCCAACATGAAGGAGCAGGTTCTCTACGTCATCATTGCTTATTAGGGATAGGTGTCAACAGTGACATGCTAGTAGGAAGTTTGGTGACTTTTTCAGTCTTTATCAGTATTTTATTTTATGAAATAATTATTAATATCTTTAGCAGCCATTATACTCTTTGTGTTTTTACATGATAGTACAAAAGGATCAGACTATGTCTACAGAAGCAAAGATTTACATTTCATAATAATAGAGGCTGTCAAAATTTTTTGGAAAATTTTTCAATTTTGAGCATTGAACTTGTGATAGATTTTTTCTCCTGTAAGTTGCAACTGACACTGACTGCCAATATTCTGTCATTTCACAAAGAATTATGAGAATTTTTCAGTGCTTTTTCTATTGACCAAATACTAGAAAATGCATCTTATCCATGAAGGACAACTATTAACTTGATTGCAAGAGGAAGTACTTAATGATGACACATGCATTAGCTGGATATTTTATCTAGTTGAAAGAAAATATCCACTATCCTTCAGGGGTGAAATAGTTTATGCATTTTGCTATTAAATTAAATCAACCAAGTAAAGATTTATTAGTTAACTACATTTTAGCTTCCTACTCCCATGACCTCTTGTTCTAGAACTTGTTATATGTGCAATCTGCTCATAATGTTTGCTTTCATTTGAAGGAAGATTATGAAAAACCAGAAGCATTATATTTACCACAAGTGGCATCAGTTATGGCCTAAGCCCTCACATAGTTAAACCCAAACCTTAGAAAAGTAAAGCCCCATTTTTATTCCTTTGTTTCTGAAGAAAAAAGATTTAACATTTGAGTCATTGTACTCAGTAATTTGTTTTGATGCTCTCACAATGCCATGCTATTCTCATTTTTATTATAAAATTCTCAGAAGTGGGCCCAAAGTGGAAGAGACTTTTCTGGCACAATACTTATGAGTTGCTCTGGACTCTACTGAAGAAGCGTAATTCACATTCTTCATCATCACTTTTAGTTCCTGTGCCAGACTTGGGGAAAGACAGCAGCACTTCAGCAGGGTATTGTGCAAATACCCTACATGCAACCATGCCTTCTGCAACACATTGTGAGTGAGTTTTGCATGCTGTAGAACCTATTGGCATCTCTACTAATGTGCCTCTAGGAATTGGCCAAAATCTGTTCCATAGCTAGGAACACATGATAGTTCTTTGGTAAGATCCATCATCTGTGTTTCACAAAATAAACTTAACTACCTGTCATGTTACCCAATCAAAACATGGTTACCCTGATTTTTTGTTACAGTTTTGAAGTACCTTCTTCTAGCATTTTACGTTATACCATCTATTTTAAGCTTAGAAATTCCTACTAGTAAGTGTGTAGACCTACAGCTTCTGAAAGAACTTCAAATAAGAAACAAACACATCCATTCACAAAAACATAAAATAAAAAGGTAAATGAAAGTAAAAAGAAAATAAAATTCAATCTTTTGAGATTGAATGAGAGCTTGTATATCTTCAGTTCCCTTTTCTCAGTAACCATTTCAGAAAGAGATGTGCAGAGGACCATTTTTATCTGTATGCAAAATATATATTTAATCAGCAGCTGTGTTTATACTTATTACGTAAAAGATATCTAGTAATTACTTTATATGCTGCAAGAACAGTCAGAGTGATTTATCCTAGACCAAATGGATTCATGGACACTGTAGGACAATGCTTCTCACAAGGTCCCATGTTCAGACATGCACCTCTAGTGCTTTCCAATAATATTCCACCTAGAAATGTTTAAATGCTAGTTCTCACAGATAAAAGAGATTATACTAACTCAGCTCCTAAATTAGTGAAATACAGCCTGTTAAGTAAAATTTAAAAAAAAGCTTGTCCACAACAAACCTAAGTTGTGTATTCAGGGTTTTTCTTTATATATCTTTAAAATAACCACAAATGAAAGTCCCCCCACAGGTTCACATCAGTCATTTAATAGTAATAATAATCATGCCATTTCGAACATTTTCCATATATTTATCTGGTAGTTTTCCAGCCTTTCAGTCACTGCACAAAGGAACAGGCTCCTCTCAACCTTTCTTTTCTCTTAACCATGTGAGTCCCATTTCAATGACAAATTGAATGCCCTCTCATTCACTGTGTCCTTAGTGGCACAACCTAACAGTGTCTTACACAGGCCTCACACCTTCCTCTCTAAAGTTCTGGAAAGCTCCTTGCTACATTTTACTGTGTCTGCTAAATTCTTTAATTTTCTTTCTATTTTGGATATTTAGTAATTTTCCTTCTTTTATGCCAAAGAGCCTTGAGTTCTTCATAGAGACCTGGGCTTGCCCTTTTTGAGAGAAAACACAAAGAAGTGATAACCTTTCTGGTCTGTGTTGAGGGCAGGATAACTTCAGACTCATTGCTCCTTGGACAGGGAATTGTTTGAAATGGTAAGATCTTGCCTAATTTGTCATTTGCTGGACTATTTTTTGTTCTGGAAGGAAACTATGAGACAATCCAAGTCAATCTTGCAACTCTGAATGGTGTCCCTCTGAAGTTCACAGTGAAAGTTGGCTTTGGCATTGGCTTCTTGACCAGTCTCCTTTAGGTAACTTAGATCTTTTTCTAATTTTTATGGTGCCACTAATCCACCTAAGAGAATTAAATAAGCAAAACTAACTGTTCTGTATCAAAGTTACATTATGTAACAGTTAAATTCCTAATGATTGGAATAGTGAAAAGGTTCTTTCGGTGCAAAACATTACTGGCATCACAGTCTCCTTGTGTAAATGAGAACGAATTTTTTTCTTTCCATTAGAACAAATTCTTTTTTTAGTAACAGGGAAAATTAACCTGATTACATTTATGACAACCTTATAGCAAATGGAAATTGCTGCCTCAGTCCAGAGTCAGTGATCATGTTAAATGCTCATTGAAACTAAGAGCATTCTCCAAAATGGCCTTTAAGTAGTTTTGATGTGATCTGCACTAAAAAAGTCACATCTCTGGTGACATGACGGTCTCATGTTGCCTGTAGTAAAAAACAATGAAGTTGAGTTGAAATCTAATATTAACCATGAATGTTCCTGCTGTGAAATTACAATGTAATGGTTTGATTAGTTTTTTCTTTCTGTCCTGTGATATTGGAACAAATCACTTTCCAGTACAAAGAAATTCATAATTGCTACACCCGAAACCATGTCCTTTCTCCTTAATACAACTTAATTTATGCATATTTTTTGTTTCTGGGCAGGAAAGGGGCTGAGTAGAGTAGTCCTACACTAGAAGTGGTCTGTTAGGCAAACCAGAATGGACAGTGAGACTGTGAGACTTACAACTGTAAAAAATAAGATACATGATACTGTAGTTTCTTTAAGTTATGCCATGAAGCCTTTTATTGAGTTTCTAGCAAGTTTAGGAATTTTAGACCTGTACCTTCTGCTTCAAACTTTGTATTATTGTAGGAGATCTACAGCAACTGAACTTGGAAATGCAGTTTTAGAATAGATTTTTGGCAGCACTAAGTTCTTTAAAAAGAGAAGGGATTTGAGACTGTTCAAAGTAATGGCTGTAGATAAGAACAGACTGGGGAGAAATGTTGCCTCGATGCCTTCAAAGTTATTTGATCTGGAGGTAGTCATTTGTTGGTCTATTTTTACTTCACGGGGAAAGGTCATGGAATCCTGAAGAATATTGCTGGAAAATGACAGCCTGCACACAGTAAAAGATCACATGTCTTCTGGATTGAACGTAACAGAAATTCTGGCACAGCACAAGTGACATTGAAAGACTTTTAAAGCAATCCTAAAGTAATTGGCATTACAACCAAAGGGGCAGAAGTGTTATTTAATTCTAGGGAAAGCAGAACTATCTTTGAGGAAGAAGGATTAGCCAAAAGTTGTCGCTGCATGTCTCTAATCATACTAAATGATGTAACTATACACCTAATGATCACTCTGACTGTAAGATGGAGATTGCTGCAAATGAGAAGTATGATGAGCAGGACTGAACAGGCAGTGAAACCATTCCTTTTTTGTAACTTTTAAAATTACTTAAATTTTTTTTTTTTTTTAATTAAACTTTGGATTGTAAATTCCTGATAAAAAGCAGATGTTGGTTCCACCTTTCTTAATCTAGGGGGTTGCTCTCTCTAATTTCAGCTGCTCTAAGGTCATGATTTAAGTGCATATCAAATATCACAAGAGATCACAACTTGGATGAGCTGGCAGAATTTTAATGATGTTGTGGAAGAAATCCCCTTCGAGGGGATTTCTGGTGATCCAGTGCCATAGCTCAGATGCCAAAGCTAATAATGCAAATAATTGGAGCATTGCTTTTCCCTAAATATTTATATGTATTTTCTTGGAAGAAAATACTTTCTGTTTAAATCTTTCCCTCTTGTCTCACATGGCTATAGTACTTGAATTTACAGCAGGCCCTGGCCTCTTACATTACCCAGTATATCAACCTGAAATGTGACACAGGAGAACTATGAAGCCTCTGCAACACGACACACATTGGAGCCATTATGTCAGCAAGTCATGATGTCTGTGGAAGGCAAATAAAATATTGACTTTCAAAAAAACAAAACAAAACAAAACAAAACAAAAAAAACAACCAAAACCCCCCCCAAAAAACACCCAAACTAATGCTGGTCTCAATTTCTAAAGTACCTTGTCAAGATTGGCACACATTTATTATAGGCCTAGAAATAAAAAATAATGTTTCATAATATCTTGGGGATTTGGCTGGTTTTCCATCTTCAGAGATAACATAGTAAGAATCAGGAATGAAAATAAATAATTTGTCAATTTCTAAATCCTTGAAACATAGTGAAATAAGTAGGTATTACAAGCAAAGTCTACTTCTCATCTTGAACTAAAAAATAATAAGCAAATAGACAGGATTTTACTAGTAGGGCAATAGAAGAGACTGATTGTTCACAGTAAAAAGGAGAGCATATCCTAATTCCAAAAGGTGAGATTTCCTTTTAGAACTTAAATGATTATTTGGAATATATCCCATAAGTTTAGAGGCTTGAAGAAAGGGAAAAATAATAACTCTCCCATCTAATGCATTCTAAAAGCTCAAAGCTGAGGCTGCCTTTCTCTTCTAACTTCTTTAGTCTTTTGGCAAATCAAGGCTTATTGACAGAGTTGCTGTGTGCCTTTAGCTTGAGCACTTCTTGAAGGTTTTCTTGAAGCACCTTTCAGAAAGGTCCAAAGTGAGGATGTAAGAGAACTTAAGTGCTCCCATTTGCTTTCTCACCACTGCTCTGAATTATTAATGTGGACAAAAGTTAGGAAAGAACCTGTCTTTGGCAGGATTCAGATTAATGACTCTTTTAAATCTGCACCATTTTGTATGAGTGCTTTGTGTTTGATTTTCCTCACTTGGAAAGCACAAAGTTGCATGTAGGTGGAGATACAGTAAAAAATTCCTTTGTATGGCTTGTGCTAGGAACTTTCACATCATGACAGCCATTTCTGGAAGTACAAAATACATGGCTTGTAGTGCTGGCAGTGGACTGCAGGGATTAGAAGAAATATTGCTAACAATATACAAGAAAACAGTGATACCACAACTTTGATGAAAACAGCACCTGGAGGACAGCAGAGGAAAATGTTCTTCCTAATATTGCTGTAAATGAGAACCCAGCAGAGTAGGTAGATGTCCATGTGGGAAATGTTGTATATTATCAGCAAACTTTTTCCTGAAAGCATTTTATTGTCAGGAGTTTTAAAGATACCAGAAGCAATTCAAAATGGTTAGAAAGCTCCTTAATGACTATATAGTTCACATGTTGGGCAAAATTTGTGGTCACACTGGGACATCTTGTGATACTATGGACATGTTCTTTCACAGTGTTACAGGACACTTTTGTCATAATTCAGTATTTCCTGACAATAAAAAAAAATGCACAAGAGTAAAAAATCTGAAAGAACTGTCTGAACTTGCTGGTTGTTCAGGAGTGCTTTCTGCAGTCCCAGTTGTTTCTGTCCCAGGCAATTCAGCTCTGTAAGCTTATCTTCAAGCTCTCTTTTATTGTGATGGTAAAATTGTCATTGCTTTTCCCAAAGCTGGTCTTGTTTCTTGAGGGCTAAATCTGTGTACCATGATGTAAGAAGGAAAGCTCTGTTTACTTGCCTGCGGCTTTCTCCGCTGGCAGCACAATTCCCTGCTTCCCTATTCTGTTACTAAGAAAGCTTGTGTCACTTTGATCAAAAATGAATCATAAGGAAAAAGGCACAGTAACATAAGAGAAACATTTTCTTTTTGAATAAGAAAGAGAATAGAGTTCCCAAAAATCTTCAGGACACCATAAGGTTAAAAGTGCAGGACAAAGCCTCCAGCTCTGGAACAGTGGTTTTTATGTTGTCTCAAGAATAATTAGCTGCCTGTGGAAAGGGGCTGCTCTTTTTCACAGGGAATATATTAGACTGAGACAATCCAAACAACAATACCAGTGGACAAGGAGAAGTCTGGTGAGCATCAGCAGTAGCTGAGGACCTTCATTCACAAGCAGTTACACAGCGAGAGAGGCACCCTTGGATGAGATTAAAGGGATAAATAATGAACAAACTCAAAAGGGAACTACTTCTTTTGCTCTAACATCTTTAAGCCATAGCTTAAAAGAGTCGGCTTCAAAAAGTCTTCTTCAGTGAGTCGATCTTTTTCAATACAGAAAAACAAACAACTAAATTGTTGTTGCAGTGTTTTCTCTTCTGACCCATGAAAATATTACTGTATTTAGGCTAGCAAAAATGCACTAAAATAAATTTTTAAATGCTCATGATTATTTGGATGATGTAAACAGGTATGAAAAATGTAAGAGTGAATCTATAGTGTTTGGACAATTGTAAATATATGCATATAACTTTTTCCAAAATGAAAAACATGTCTCAAGATATCTTAAGTAGGACATGGGTAAGTTCATTATAGACAAAAACATAGATATATGTATAAAATTGATATAGTATTGATATAGGAACTATCAGTATAAATACTGATATAAAAAAAATTTACACAATGGTCAACCGTATGGGCCTCTTTAAGCCTTCCCTTTAATGCTGTGATATGCATCATCATTCTCATATTTAGAGTACATACTTTTTAGGGCACTGAATCATCCCTTAAAATTTATGTTAAATATATTTATTGGAGAAAGTGCAATAAATAACTAGAAAATTTGCAAATAACATTATATTTATATGAGGTTATTATTTTTCTGAGGTCTTACAGCATCTCTAAGTGCTCAATAAACAAGACTGATCATGGCATGGTAAAACAGATTATTTTGCCTCCAGAAATGGCTCTGAAACAGAACCAAACTAAAACATGATCCTTACAGGGCATTTCTGTATTCTGGGAAGATGTGGTAGATTACCAAGTTGATGAATTCATGTAGGAAGTTATCAAGGTAGAACTTTTATCTCTCTATAAAAAATAATTATTTTAAACTGAGGAACTGTGAAAATATATTGATCACTGATGATATTATGAACCACAGATGAAAAGGTAAAATAAAATGTGCTTGAATGGAATAACATATTTATGATAATTTTTATTTTTTCCCTGTAAAAACAAAACTGCTACAGCAGTTTTCATTTGACAATGAAGAAAAATTCCTATCAGATAAATACTTTAATAGTAATTACTCAGCCTGGGGCCTACAAAGACTTTAGGCTCTCCAATATGGAAGAAAAGAGCTGTTCCTGTTTCTAATTTCAAACCAGTGTTGTTACTCATGTTCCTTTTTTATCTTCCTCCATCACCAAACTCTGCTCTGACCAGGCACAGCCCTTCAAAGACAGAAAGTATGGCATACTGGGCTCCTGTAATTCGAAACACCACTGAGTAAGGAAAACCTGCTGGGTGTAAAACCTGCTGATCCTTAGGGATGGCTTGAAGGATATTTTGCCTTTAACAGCTTCATTCCTTGCCAGAGTATAATTCAGTTGTGTTTTTGTTAACAACTTCACCAATGTAAGACTATGACCCTATTGAATATTACCATGCTATAAGAGTTTCTGCACTGTGTGATCTTAATTGATTGATACATGGGAGCAGAAAGGCAACAGAGCCATTATACTGATTATTTTGCTGTCTGCTAGGAAATAAAATGACAGGCAGCACCTTTGCAAATTATTTTTACATGCCTTTGAAAAGAGAGCAAGTCAAAGGGCAAGTCACCTTAACCAGCAGAAATACACAAAAAACCCACAGAAAGGCACCTGAAGTGAAAAGTGGTGTTTAGGTGGGGATTGGTCAGTCAGTCCAGCCCTTGTTTTTGTGAGTAGGAGGGAGCATGTGCCAGGAACTGATTTAAAATCAAGGCCTTGCTGGCACTGAGCACTGGGAAAGCGCTTCCCATCTAGCATTTTGTAGGGGACACTGACAGCAATATGACAGCCATAACTCAACACAAGAAGAACCAGGTGGTTTTGGCTGTGCACAGTAAGTTATCTGGCTCACACAGTGAAGCACAAAGGAAGGCTGAAGACAATTTGAGCACAGCTTTGGTGTTACACTACAATGTCATTTCAGTGAAGGAAGTCAATGTGAGCAGGACTGATGCTGCTGTATAAGTTGTGCAAGAGGGGTGGAAATGAAAACTGCTTTGCCCCAGCACGAAAAGGTCAGCGTGCATTGACTGACTGAGTTAGTGTGTGGCCACATTGGGACCAGCTGGTTATGAGGGAATTTAATTGGCTTCGGCAAAATTTGGGAAAAGACAGATGTTTCAGAGCTGGCTGTGTTCCTGCAGCATGATTGTCATAGTGTAATTTCCCACTGGTGTGTTTCACATCCTCGGAAGCTCAATTAGCCAATGAATCTTTGCTTGCAGCAGGCAGAACTAGGAATGCACAGGTTTTCCCCTGAGCAGCTACTTTCTTGTTTTATGCATGCAAGGAAAAATAAAAAAGTTGTCTTTTTCACTTAACTGAGCCATAGCACCAGCACTTCATACTCGAAAACCTTTAAAAAGAGGCTTTTCTGTATATTCACAATATCTCATATCCCCAGAGTGCTCTAATGTCTTCCTTTCAAAATTACACACCCAGGATTTTTCGTCCGTTTTTCTGGGACACACATAGCTTTATACCTGACTCAATTTCCCCTTCTCCAAGTCATTTCGAAAATACACTTTTTCTTTAACTGTACAGCTTTATGACCACTATTTTCAGGGCCTTAAACCTCTCATCCAGATGAGTCTGCTTACTTTTCTTCCCTGGACTCTCCTTTTCCCCTTATCTCAACCAAAATTGAATATACTGCAGCCCAGTCCACTTTTAGAACAGTTTTAAAATTCTTTACAGAGTTCAGGGAAGACACCAGAGGCACTCTTCCCTTTGCAAGCTGGTCTGAATATTCTACTTCTTTCACATGGATGGAAATGGGTTGAAGACTGCATCAATTAAAAACAAATGCAATGGTAGAAGGTTTATATTCTTTCTCTTATTGTCAGAGAAACAGAAAAACAGAGAAACAGAGAAACAGAAAAGTCTTCTAGTCTTCTCCTTCCTTTCTCCAAATCATATACTTGAATTTTTGCTAGTGGTGCTCTGAAGGAAGTTGACTGTTTTTCTTGGTATCAGTTACCGTATACTGAGTTAACAAGCAGCACTTCTTGTCTGTATAAGCTTGTGCATTGCCAAAGACACTGTGAAGATACTTCTCATGAAACTCACTGGGATGAATGTTATCCATTAACACAGAATCCATGCAGAAAACTAATTTTACCCTTATTCCATGCTAACAAGATGTGAAGATGAGCATTTGAAGACTGATTACAAACACACAATCAGAGTTATCTACTGCCACTCAGGATGGCTTGAAAATGCAAATGAATAGTGCTAACTTCTTCATCTTCAGAGTCCAGAAGTTGTGAGGGAAAATAGTTCTTTGTCTTTGCAGGAATCCTAGAGCAGGCCTCCACTGTGAAACAAAAGAAACATACACACACACACACACACACACACACACACACACACACACACACACA
>CM031860.1:42214278-42269841 GCA_018697195.1 Certhia americana | reverse complement strand
ACACACACACACACACACACACACACACACACACACACACACACACAAAATACACGACTGTTATAAGAGTCCTAACTCTTTATAAAATTAATGTAACTAGCTGTTGTTACACCACACAAAACGAATCACACATGCACGACACCTTTCCTCAAACAAGGGTAGAAGAAAGAGCAAGTTTATTGTAAGACTCTAATTTATATACGTTACAGAAGTTGTTCACCGTTGGTCTGACAGGTAACTTCCTCTCAGACCACACTGGTCAAGCCAAAGGTCTATCAATCCTCGCTTCCTCTATTAAGGAATGTAAACCACTTGTTGTTACAGAGACATGTGTGTGGGACCTGACTCCAGGAATTCAAAAACATCAGAAGACTAGAAAGAAACACGCAAAAGCAGAGGCAACAACTAGCTAAGAAGATATTTAATTTTTTATGGTCTATCTCCACCTGTTGAGGTTCAAGGCTTAATAAAACTCCAAACTGAAAGTTTATGATATAATAACTTACAAGACTTGTTCTGTTATGATAAACAGGGAGAGTTAGAGAATCAAAAAAAAAAAAAAAAAAAACCGAAAGGGGCTTCACTCTAACACAAAATGTTATATTAGTGCTACATGTGAACTGTTACCACCACCGGGTGTTCTTGGATTTCCCCAAAGAAGGATGAGTATAGCCAAATATATCCTTCCAGGTAGGTTAATAATTTCAGGATAGAAAACAGTTCCATTTGCAACACAGAAAAAATTCTGTGCCTTAGAGACATTGCACAGGTCTTGTCCTAGTGTGTAGATTTCCAGGATTTATAGACATTAGAGAATCTTGAATAATTTTCTTTCACCTACTTGACACCAAGCAGGTTGCATTTAACAAATTTATAACTCCAGGAGAGACATTTAATCTTCATACAAAGACATGAAACAATTAAAAATTCACCATTTCCCTTAAGATTCCCTATAATGATTAATCATTTTCATTGCTGGAAAAGTATCATGCCAGAAGTGTCTGGCATTACTTTCTGTCCATATGTTCTTATTATGATGCTACCATATTAAATATCTTCTTAATACATAATTTATTACTGTGAAGGCACTTGCAAGCTGTAATCAAGCCACTTCTCAAGCCCCTCTTCTTGGGCTGAACAGATTGGGCTCTCAAACTCTCACTGCAAGGCAATTTCTTCAGCCTTTAAATCATTTATGTTTTTTTCATCTAGAGATTTCCTAGCTACCTTTTTACTATGCAGACATTTAAACTATACAGAGTTTCGTAATATTAATGTCAGTCTTGGCATAGCTAAAAATAAATTCATTTCTCATACACCTATTGCTAATTTAAGTATCAAGTGACTGTTGGCTCTTTTTAGTGCTGCATCACATGAGTGCTTTTGTGCAGTTGTTTTTATATTAGGGGTCTGTACCAGGCCCTTAGTTCTTCTGCAGCCTGCTCTAAAATTAAAACCTTGCTCAAATGTTTATTTTCATATTTACTAAAATACTAATTTAGTTCACTCACCCTGCTAATCTATTAATTTTTTTAAAAAATTTTTTTTCCATGATTTTACTTATCTATTTATATGGGTAGACATTTCGGATGTTAATGGAAAAAAACATTCTATGATGCTTCAAGTAGAAGCAAAAACTTCTACCACAATAAAAATAGAAACATTAAAGAAAAGTCCCAACAGATTACTTGCAAATGCATTTGCACTTCCATGTGACTGACTATGCTGTCTTTTTCTTAAGTTTCTAGCTTTTTTTTTTCACCATTATTTTAAATTTCTTTTTAGAAACTTCAGTTCTCCTTAGTACAGAAATGAATTTTCTATTTTTTTATCAAGATCTTTAGCTTTGATTATTCATTCACAGCAAATTGATTGCACAATCAATAAAGCTTTATTAATTCCATGGCTTTTCCCCCTTTTACATGTATTTGCCAGATACTGATTTTCTACACTATCCAAACTGTTGTCTTGACTTCAGTGTTGATCCAAGTTGTCTTCTAAATACGATTTTCCTCCATTTCAGAAATAAAAATCTTAAAACAAACCCATTTTTATCTATTTCTTAAAAACAATGCTCTAGGAGAAGGGTCACAATTTTTATTTCCAGCAGAATTCTTACTTCTATGCATTAGTCCTAATTTTCATGAGGTTGTGGGACAGAGGCAGACTGGCTAGAGCTTGCCTGCCTTTCCCTAAAAAAGTTATGCCTTTAAATATAATTACTGAAGAAATTCTACCAACAATACAGAAAATTTCAAGTACATAAAGGCCGCACAAATGCCTGGTAAAGCCTAGGATATTGTTGGGGGTTTTCCAAATCAAGACAGATATAAATGCGCACAAACATAAAAAAGTATGCTCAAGGTAAATCATAAAATGAACCACTAGACCACACTGCTTGGACAGGTTTATCTTATCTGACAAAAATCTTGTTCTACTTAAATAAGCAGACCAAACAGACCTGTTACACCCTGGTAACCTACATATAGCTTGAACACTGTCAAAAGCAAGCAGAGGCAGAAACAAAATAAATCACTCCTTATAACAGAGCCTACATAATGTACTAATTTGTCCTTTCCTTTTTTCTCTTTTTTTTTTTTTTTTAAATCATTTTCTCTTTTCATTGTGTATCTCAAGCTTCTATTTAACAAAGGTTAAATTTGCTGCTGTGAGCTGCTGAACCCATGTGTATCTTCCCATAAGGGGAGAAAGGAACAAAACTGCTTTCTCACCCTCAGTTCACTGTCCTGACGGAGTGTGGGATGGATGTAACCTCTGCAGGCTGTGGGATATGGCAGTGCAATTACACTGTACCTTTGGGACACCTTACAGCTCAGAACCCATTTCTGGGTGAGATCTGGTGACGATGTGAGAGCGTTGTCACCATTAAAATCATGGAAGATGGGAGATAATTTGGATGCCACATGTGACCCTTAGAAAGGTCTAGTTGTGGAAGGAATAGTTAAAGCACTTACAATGTTTTTTAATGTCTGGTTGATAGTACTTTTCATTTCCTTTTGTTTTATGCCCCATTTCCTCCACTGCAGCCTAAGGGATCCATATTGTATTTTCAGGAGTGGCTGTCTCTACCACCATGTGGAATCTTGTTCTATCTTAAATAGGAGATGTTCATGAAAGGAAACACCCAGAGGTTACTGAGAAGCTTCACCACCACTCTAGATGCAGTTTGCTTGGTATTAGAATTAGCACAATGGCTAAGTAAAATATGCTAAGTAACTGTGTAACTGAATGCCCTAGATTTTCCACCAGATTAACAGCTGGGGTGTGATAAGTATGCATGTAGTCCCAGAGATAAAAAAGTGAATATCTGTAAGAAGTTTCTTCTGGACTTTTCTTCAGAGAATAGCAAACACTTCACTAGAACACACATTAAAAAAAAAAAAAAAAAAAAAAAAAAAAAAAAAAAGTTACAAACATCTGCTTAAAACTTGGTCAAGAAGATCAAGCACATGAAGAAGTTTCTCATCACCTCTTGTGGGATACAATCCTCACAGCTAACAGAAAAGACACTGAGCACAGTTCCACAGTTCTTGATAATTAGAAGCCTGAATAAGTACAGTAGGAACTAATAAGCCAGTCCTACATGTGGGGTGTATTTAATATGAATAACTTTTGTGAGCCCACAGATAAACTAGTGAAATGATGCCAGAACAGAGCCCTTCATGTATCTTAGCAAGGCTAAAGCTTTGGAAATCTGCATCAAAATAGTCTGTGGTTAAGGGTGTGTTGCTCAGAAGCAATACAAGACTTTGCTATTCAGTTTTTGTTAATGTGCTATTTCCTTTGCCTTTGTGGTTGTCACTTTTTTTTTTTCCCCACTGTAGTTCTATAGCCCTTTTCATCCTTCTTGCTGCCCTTGGGAACAGAAGTCAGCCAGGACTTAGGTACAGAACACTCACAGCACAGGACTGATTTGCACTGTCCAGTAATCTCCTAGTCTTGACAACTCGAAGTTTTTCCAGACTTGAACTGAACCTTGGGGCCTTCTTCACTGAAAGACTATCACAGATCTTGTTTCATTAACAACTGCATGTGAAAAACAATGTCACGGGTTGTTTTACCTGAGTGAGGCATCTTCCAGTTGATCCAAGCTGTGATTTAGAGAACTTGGAAGTTTTCTCTAGGATTTAAATTCTCCTGCATTTTTTTATGGTCTTTTAAAGTTTACTTTAAAGTGGGGAACAATTATTGTTTAGCATTTCTTCAAACTGTAAGGACTTATCAGTAAGAAAAATACTTGCTTTGTCTCTGGTGCTCTAGCACTTGAACAGGATTCAGTGTCACATGAATTAGTGGTTACATACCAACCTGAGGTCTCCTAAGAAGGAATTCTTTATTTTGTTGTGTTTTCTTTTTATATTTTTCTTTATTTTCTTGTGGTTACCTCCCCTCCATTTTTTTTTTTTTTTTTTATATAAGCTGCAAAAATAGAGGTTTCAGTGATTTCTATGCACAATTCCCATCCTAACAGTATTTCAGATCATTTTCTCTGGTGGGGGTAGGAGGTGAAAAATTGTCACTTGCTTTTACTTTACAGTTGATTTACAAATTTTTCATGAATAACAAGAAAAGTGTTCATTTTGACCTGAAATCTATTTGACATAGAAAAGACACAATCTGGATCAAAGTTTAATTCAGCCTGCCCCCACATGATCACAATATAAAGGTTACTTTTGTGATTAAAATCTTTCAAATCTGGTTAAAAATTGCATAGCAGTTACAGGAGTGTTGACATAAATGGAGGAGAGCAAAATCAGGAAATTGAAAGACTAGTGATTCATTTCTGTAATGAAGCTGTTTATGACAGACTGCATTTCTACAAAGTAGGTTTTGAGACAATTAATATACTGTGTTTTTTTGAGTCAACTTTGACAAAGGAACTTTCATTTCAATCTTATCTCCTTTCAGTACTCATCTCTCTGTATCAGCTGAATGATGCGAATAAATGTCTTATTTAACCCGGGTATCTGTGTAAAGTTCTGCAGGAGGAGTTTCAGCAGATGGAGCTAGTGTGCTTCCAATCTTTGACATCTGCACTCAATGTGGAAAAAGATGAGCAGAATCGTTTACAGAACTTTGGCTGGGGATATGTCAGGGTCAGAGGTGAAGATTTCTTTTGGCTTAGCAGAAAAGTAGTAGCATAAGAGGGAATTACCTATCATTTATCAAGTGCTGGTAGATGAGAGGAGGGCAGCTTAGTGACTCAGAAAGCAGTGATGTGCCATAATAAGAAAAATAACTTGAGAAGAATAGTAATTATTGCATCTGTCTCCAAATTCTTTTATGATATCTTGCTATTTTTTACTGTTACTCTCACACAGTAATAGACTGTGCTCATAAAGTGCCATAAAATAAAGTATTCAGAAAACCTGTGGCAAATTGTTTGTCTTATGGGGTGTGTTGGTCATACTGAACCACAGTAAGAAAGAAGATGTATCTGTGGAGCTGCAATCACATAATTCAAGCTTGTATTATCCTGAAGAATGCAGTTGTTTTCTCTGAAAAGAACCTCATGCAGTCACTGACACTGAGATTTTGAAGTAGGGAGATGCTGGAAACACCTCTCTTCCCAGCAGAGTGGTCATAAGATGCCTGGCAGTTAGTAAAAATTAAGCCTGTTCTCCATTTTTTAAGCCATTAATTTCCAGTCTATGCTTCTTGGCTCCAGAGGTACTTCCAACCTTCCCAGAATCCAGGGTACTGATTGCAGTGAGACCTCATGAACAGTTCCCATTCACACCAAGGTTTTCTCCTTTTTGACTCCAAGCTTATTTAACAGGTCCTCTCCTGCAGAGTTCTTCTTGCAAAAGAAGTTTTTATTGCATGAAGGCCCAGAGCTAAGGGTCCCAAGGGAGGAAAGGACAGGTTCTTGGATATGATGTGCAGGTGTGTAGCCCCTACAGTCTGTGTGGAGCTGTAGAGCTGAATCTGGGACACATAGAAGGTCATAACCTGTACTGAGAGGTGCCTGTGAGGGACACAAAGAGATAGGCAGAACTATATGTACTGTGACAATTGTGCTGGGTTCAGTTTTCATGGTCAGTGGTTTTCATTTGATATCCTAGCAAGTACAGAGGGTGGGAGTTTCTCACAAACCCTGCTCCAATGCAGTGCTAGAGGCTAACAGCAGGGAAAAGAAAATGCTCAGAGTTCTTAGCCAATTTTTGGAGTGGTCATGCCATGAGAAGAGCACCTGAGAGACTTGGGATTCAACATGAATACCCACACATTCAGTCTGGGAAAGGGAAGGATGGCAAGAAAGCAAAATGGTTCAGAAAACTTGCCAGGATTTTCTCCTTGTGACATTAACTTTCCAACAGGAGAATATGCAAATGCTGGTGGCATCCTGATAAGAGGAGAGTTATGTGCTATTTCAGAAGTTAATATACAGTGTCAGTGCTATCAGGTTGTACCTTCTCTGCAGTTCTTCAGTTCCTACACTGTGATTTAATGTAGCACATTATAAGAGCAGTGTGTGAAAGTTTCAAAGCCATCATTGGTCATTGTTACAGCAGCATAACACTGACAAGCAACTGATGGAAAGAAAGGTTTTATTGCTCACTGTTCTCTCCTTCTGGCCTATTTAGGTCTTCATCTTCAGCACTTTAGTGACTCCATACGCTACTGAATTCTTGAACTAAGTTTCAGTGGGTATAAAGGAAGGCATTATGTTGTTATATGCATGTCTGATACCGAAAGGACACTTCTATTTTACTGTAAGTTGCCTACTGCAGCAACCAAATGAGTTTTTGCATACACTCATATAAATTTTTTATTTTGGGTTTTGAATTTTCATTGGCTAGATTCTGAAAATCTAATTGGAATTTATTTATCTTTAAGAGATTGTCCTGTGAAAATCTGAATCTACTTTTCCATAAGTCAGCCAGTCCTGAACCCTTACTGGTGATTACTAGTCTCAGATACCAGGAATGCAGTACAAAAATTTAGGCAAAGATATTAATCATGTATCAGAATCTCTTCTGGGTTTTCATGTGACCAGTATTAGTTACATAGAACATACATCTGTCTCTAATTATATTTGTGATGTAATTTCCTCTAAAGAAGTCAATGCTGTAAAATGTTGCTTAGTTTTCCTTGTTACAATAAGTCAGCTGAATAATGACAATAAATTTTGTCTGCAAACCTAGAGATTTGCAGGTTGCACCAGGTCTCCAATAAAATTTTTGAATGACTAGTGTTTGTATCGCTTGGTTTTTCAAACAGTACTTGTGTTCATCTGTTTCTGTGAATTCCTTGAAAACAGTGGATGAAAAGTGTAGCATAAAAGTTTGGTTTAACATTGTCTACAAAAGAACAAGTGCACAGTTTCCTTTTCGGACATGGATGACATGTCCATTGAAACACTGGTTCACAATAAATTAGAGACTGAATTTACAGTATGTGATTTAGTCTGCACTGGCTCCAGGTGAGGATATTCTCACTATAAATATCCATCTCACACAGCTGCAGCTGTTCCCAGGCTTCTGCACCGCCAGTGGAAATCCTCCTGTGATGTCTTAAGTTGTAGTTATTATATTGTTTTAGCTCTGCGCTGTTTTGGTGAGTAGTTTTAGGTTTCACATTAAGTGCTACTAAGCTCTCTTCATGGTGTAAATAGACAAAACAATTCCTTCTGTAGTTTGATACCAGGGACAACTTTCAAGACCAAGAACAAAAACAACAGTGAAGTGAGAAGAAAAAACAAGGAGGATGGAGCTTCATGACCTGAAGCTATGGCTGGACAATTGATTCTAATATGCTAATGGACCAGAACTTATAAAAGTGTGAGGCCTTGTGATTGGGTGTCCATTTTGTGACCATTTTGGGTGCATCTTGGGTGTGGTCCAGCTGTACTCTCGTGCGGCCCAGGAATGCCAATTGAGGCCTTTTAATAAATCCCTCCTTTGTCCTTTTGCTCTGTCTAGTCTCTGTTCTAAGTCAGCCTCCAGAATGCATCATCTGATTACAGAGCCTCAGAGCATGTAAGTTAGACATGTTGTGATCTCCACTCTACAGGACCCCCTCCTAACTACAGAATCTCGGGAGATCAGCTTACACTTCAAGTAATGTGATATCTTTCCCTCTCACCTGCTCTGCCTCTTATCATTATCTGTGAGACAAATTCTTCCATAATTTATTTTGGAATTAAATGTACATGTTCTAGGGGGAATACTCATGGAGCCCAGACTCCCTCTACAACTTACAGGATAAAAACATAAATTTATTTAGGAGAGTGAAAATAGAGGTATGTACCTCCTCTACCATATACCTATGGTAGAGGAGACTACCATAGGTATAACAGAAATTCTCTCTGCCTCTCTCTTTGTTATTGTCCTTCTGAGTATAAAGTTAACCTTTGTGATGAGCAGATAAGGAGGCGGATTGAAGAAACTCACAATTCACACCCTCCCTAGTTCACAGCACTCACTAATTTCTCTGTGTTGTTAGGCCAAAGTGATATACAGTTTAGTAACAAAAACTCTATCTTTATTGAAACTCCCAGAAAGTGAATCAGGGTCCTGGGGACAAAGACTCCACATTTACTCTTGGGAGTTGCTAATATCCCAGATATTACCAGTGGAACACTTAAATAAGCAACTTACAGTACTATTTTCCCAGTGATAGTACTTAATGAAACTAAAAGTACTTTTGGTTCTTTATTACTGTGAAACTAAGTACTGAGAAGACTATTGCAATGAAATATCATTCTCTTACTGATGCCCCAGCTTTAAAACCGTGTGACTCACCAAAACTGTTGTATGCAGAAAAACAACTTTAAAAGAAAAAGGGTCATATATGCGGCTAACAACAACACTTGTGAGAAAGAGTTGTGCAAGGACTAGTGTAGGAATTGCAGAATTTGCTAATAAATGATTTCTGTCAGGATCTTGGCAGCAATCAGATAAAAAAATTGTAAATCTACTGTAAAGGAAAGTAGAAATGTTTTTTGGAACAACTGATAAAGTCTGACTACCTAGAGAAGAGATATGAATTCTGTGCTGGCAAAGAAATCTTATCTTGACAGTATTGGCAAAGCTCTCATCAAGGACTGGAGGCTGAAGTGGGTACTGAGAGGAAAGGGCTTCTAGCTTGCATTGGCTATGGCTAAAGATCATCAATCGATGATCGAGCAAAACTTATGACATCATGCCTTTGAATTGTCCCTGCACACAAGTTCATGAATAATCACAGTGATGAATGAGATCTTAAACAGTTCTGTAAAATACCAGAAAAATATTCACAGTAACTGGAGAAGTCTTTCTAAAAGCTCTGTGTTGTAGGTGTGGGATGGAATAGTGTAAGGAAGAGATTTAGCTGCTGAAATCCTTTAGGTTCTTCTTTAATAAGGAACCTACTCTTATTTAGCTGTTCTAATAGCATAATGCTCCAACAGCTGTGAATGAAAGAAATTGATTGTTACAATGTAAATGTTTCTCTGTCCTGTCTATTCTAGCATCTAGTTGTTACCACCCATCCTAATCCCAGAGGGGTAAAGTGAGTTTGCAGTGGATTACAAATCCTGAGGTTCAAAATATTTCCCTAAACATGATTAAAACCAAATTAGGTTAAATGTTGGTATCAAAAATTTGATATATTTTATTTAACAGTAAAAGAGACAAAGAGAAAGGAAGAGAAAGAAAGAAAAAATAGAAAAAGAAGTGTGTGTGGGGGGAAATGGAGTGTGACAGAGACAGATTTAGTAGAACATATCACCTCTCCATGGGTCTAAATGATGGCTTGTTACTTCTATCCATCTGGTCTACTTGGCAGTGAGAGTTTCCTGCTGAAAAGTATAGAATCCCATGGATTAATACATGTTTGGGTCAGGTGGGAATGCCCAGGTACCTCCCCTGCAGGGGGGCAGTTTGACACTGTTGCTTGCAAGACTGTGGATCTGTTACATCGCATTTTGCATCACATGCAGTGCTCTGATGCAGGATCTGGGGAACCCACTGGGGAGCCTTTGATGGACCATGACCCCCCCTCAGGTGTCCCTCACCTGCATGTCCTGTAGATGTGGCTCTCCTGCCCTGGGGGCCCCTGCAGCTGAGGATGGTCATTCACTGCCTCTGACCAGAGGCTTTTTGTCATGGACAGGAACTAACCCCCTCCTCCTCCTCCCTTTGCTGGGGGGGTCTGTGCAAGCCTGGCAGCAGAGAAGTCCATGGCTGTGGCCTCCACTCCAAAGCTGCTGGGTTTGGCTCTCCCGTGAATGATTATCCATTACTACACAGACCTTAGGTTCTTAAAACACTAGTGTAGCTTTCTCTTGTCTCTATCCCTTAGGTGGTATAACTCACAGTTCAGGGTTTCAGCCAGGAGGCCTAGTCAGGGTGAGCTTTGGTGGTGCAGGTTACTTACACAGCTGTAATAGGCAAAAGTCCTTCATAAAATGTTTAAGCCATAAACCATAACATTTCAGTCTCTGACACAGGCATAGTAGGATTTGGTGTTATTAGCTATGTTAAGATAAACAATTATTAATAATGGAACTAATAAATCCCTTCAGCCATATGTACTCTGATTTTATGGATTGTTTCTTTTGAAGTTAGCTGAAAACTATTCTGCAGTAATTTTAAACATTTTCGGTCCCAGTATGGATATTTTTCTCTCTTTTTTCCTTTTACATACTTGATTTCTTATCAGTCTCCTTTTGTTTTCACTGATATGAAAGCAGGCAAGAGAAATGCTTTTCAGCTTTTTAGTTTTGTACACAACTCAGCAACTACATGTGAAACAGATGGAAAGTATCCTTTGCAGTATATTTCATCTGAATGACTATTCATGGGGTGTGCGTCTTGTTTAGAACCCTTTTTAAAATTTTCAGTTACATATAATTTTCTCTGAAGATTAACACACATGCACAGAGACATTTTTCTTAAGTCAAGGTTCACCAAAATGCAGCTAAAAAGATATTTATGACCCATTAAACCTTTGTAGGTAGTCCACAAATTACATATGTCCTTTTATTCACCCTCAACAGAACAAAGGCACAGAATCACAGAAATCTTGTGGTTGGAAGCTTGGGGACATCAGGATGCTGTTTTATTTACCCTCCTTGCTCAAGCAGAGTCTCCTGGAGCAGGGTGTTCAGGATGGTATCCAGGTGATTTTTGAATATCTTTAAGAATGGAAACCCTGCAACCACCCTGGGCAACCTCTGCCAGTGGTTGTCACAGTGAAAAAAATATTTCCCCATGTTCAGAGGCAACCCCTATATTTTGATTTGTGTCCCTTGACTTGTGTCCTTTGACTGGGCATTGGTGAAAAGATGCTGGCTGCATTCAAACATACTACTTTGCACTCCCCTTGAGTTATTTGCATACATTGGTAAGATCACTCTTACACCTTCTCTTTACTAAGCTGAAGGGTCAATTCTTTTAGTCTATGTTTGAAAGTAAGCCATCATACACGCCATTAAATAAGCCAAAGCTGAGAAAATGGTTTTCACCATTACCCTATAACTATACAGTCTGTTTAGTTGTTAACTTAGTTCATGACTTTCTTATGGCTTACTACATTGTCTAGACAATGTCTGATCAAGGTTACAGACACCTCCCACAAAGCAGGATAGATGGGACTACACCAGGTTTGTGTCCCTGCCCTCTCTGTAGTCCTGCAGGTCTGTGTCAGAAGCCTTTGTAACCTCAGATATCCTTCCTGCTCTGTTTAGGGCTATTGCACATTCCTTTAGACTCGTATTTTGAAAATGCCTCTTTTGCTGTAAAGGCCTACATAATGTACAGAAACTCAACATCCTTTCTCTTCCGGGCAGTTTTACAGGACAGGAATGCAACTGTACAGGACTGCAAAGATAGAAAATAAAATACTTTTTCTGCAGAAATTTAAGTCCATCCTTGCTGCCTTACATTTTGGGCAGTCATCCTTACAAAAATATCATGCTGGTTAGAAGGTGTCAGCCATAATGAAAAGAAAGCATGTTAAACTTGATGTAGCACAGAAGAGGGACTACCATAACAGGAATGCTGTTTTCATCTGTGTAGTGACAGAAGAAGCCTCAGAGGGCCTTGCCGATCTTTAGAGACTCAAAGATCACATTGACTTAAAAAATAGCTATTCTGAGTGCCACACTATTGATGAAAACAACACATGGAAAGTTCATCTCTCACTGGTGTCATAACAGATGGTGGCTCCTTTATGATGGTGAGATAAAAGGGTGTTGCGGCACTTAAGAACAAAAATTGTTGTAGAGTATGTAGATGAAGACACTGTTTTATTCATTGGCAAACTCTTATTGCAAACCTCCTTAAAATAGAGCGTGTCATACACATTGATGTTGAATGTATGAAAGTCTCCATACCCAAAAGTCTAGTCCTCTGGGGAACACCATGAGGCTGAATCTAGAGATGATGTATATTCACAGCCATGCAGAACATTTGTGTGGTTTTGTTTTGTTGGATGACATAGATGTATTCCTGCAAAAGAGAAGTAAGGATAACAATGGCTGCAAGGCTGGGACTGCACAAGTAATTTCAACTTTTTTCATATCTCAGTGAAGTGAATCAGAAGATTTGCAGTGGCAGAAGTTCCTGTCTACCCTAAATGACTGTATGAAAACTTTGAAGGGAAACCTCAAAGACCTGCAGAAACATCAGAAGCATAGTGACACTTCCAGGTTGCAGCAAGAAAGAATTAGTGGAGAAAACCCTTTTTCCTTCAGAATGTGAGTACCAGTAGTGACTCAAGGAATGCTCCAGAATATGTGCAGGTACATCTTTTTGGCTTGAAGTGCACAGTGAAGATAATATAACATCAATTATGTCTGTCTGTTTTCTACAAAAACTTACATTATGAGCCTTAGTGATCGCTAGCATTCTTATCAGATTATCCCTGCTTTTCAAAGGATGTCCAGATGGGACCAAATATCCTTAAATGCCAGTATTAATAAATATACTTTGGGATCATGACACCAATGATCCAAAAGTATACCAATGGTACTTTATATCAGTCCTCTTCATTACATCAAGTTTTAAACTCATACTATTGTTATATAATTGGCAATAAAAAATCTGTTGTGGAAGTCCAAATCAATGATAAATGGAACAACACTGAATTCTCCTTATACAATCTTTTTGTATCTACTACCCTACATCTATGAATTTTTCTGAAGTCTTATATTTCAGATGGAACACTTTTCTGCAACTCAGCTCCTGATACCCCATCAGCATATCTGTCCTGAATAAATTTGTGGGGGGAACACCTGAAATAGTGTAGCAGGGTAGCAGTCAGATTTTATGATTCTGGATTCTTCCCCTTTTTTGAGTGCTTCAGATAAGGAAAGAAAACAAAAATGGATCTTTAACAAAGAGTAGAGTGATCATCAAGAATTCACCTCATCTTCCCCTGGAACCTATTTCTGACAGCAGTGATTCTACAACTGATTAGCTAGTATAAGGACAAAGTAATGGGTATCAAAATAGGAAAAAGCTTTCAGAATGTCCCTAACAACATCCTGGATGCCAGCCCTGTGATTTCTAGCACACAGAGTTACTGCCTCTCTGGAAAGCCTCTAGCTTTTATTAAGAGCAAAAATTAATATCTGCTAAAACAAATGCCACTTTTAGACACAAATGAATGCAGCTGGTCCTACAAAAGCTGCAGTACATGTTATTCAGTACTGCCAACACTGCGCAGGACATGCTGAAATCTCTTATTTCAAATCCAGATAATTGTTTGCAGACCAGTATTTCCCCAGATCCTGCTGGTGTGTCTCCTCTATTTAAGCATGGAGTTAGGCCTTGAAAAGAATTCTCTTTATTTTTCTGAGAGAACACATTGAGAAAGGGACTTACCATTTCTCTTCTGTTATTCAATGCTGCTCTTTGTTTACATGTCTTTTCCTTCTTCCTCTTGCAATGGGCACTTGATAGTTTTCTGGCTAGCTTCTTGTCTGGAGTTCAAAGAGTTTTTAATTTGTCTGACAGTTTAAGTTAGGACATACCCACCTTTTTGGAATTTCTGGCTTCATAGGTTACTTCCCTTAGCCAACAGAGCTGTTATGGTGGCCCTGGTGTCCAGGTCTTCTGCTGTTTTTTGTTGTGCATGTTTTCAGTTGCACAGAGCAGTCTAGGTGTGGGAGTCTCAAGGTGTGTGTGTCTTTCTGAAAATGCCTTTCCATTTTCTTTTGCTCTACAGTTAAGTATGATATAAGATAAACAGATAATTCTGACTTTTGCAAACTTTGGGTTCCTTAATTGTGAAGAAAGTGATACAGTCTGTGAACTCCGTCTGTGGAAAGAAGCATTCAGAAAGCTAAACTGTGAAGGTCAGGGAAAGCAGGTATTATTTTATGTCTAAATCTTGTTTTGACAATTATCTTAATAGTTATGACCAAGCATAAGTTTTTTTTGCTATACAGAGAGAAACATGTGTGTATGTAGATTTTATATCATGTATATACACATATATACATAATTCTAGTTTACTCAGGTATTTTTCCCATTGAAAAAAGACTAGATCCCTTCTCCAGTTTGAAAGATAGAAAAGCAGAAGTTTTTTGGGTTAAGGACTTGAAAACCTCACCCTCACATTTGTCCTGTAAAGTGCATAGTGTGCCTTGGTTGTGGTTCCATCCTGGAAAATATAAAAGCAGCAAAAACTCTAAGTTCTATGTATCCAGTATTTCTCCATGAACTATGAAGCAACAATGGAGCAAGTAAAACTTGTGATATTAGTTCTGGCTCTGGGAAATATCCTTACACTTGTTTTTAACAAATATATGAATAGATGAAGAGGGAGTTGCTATAATGTTATTCTTTAAGAGACAGTTTAATTTTTATTTTTATTTTGTGATTTTGGTGGGTTGGATTTTTTCCTCTTTTTTTGTTTTTTTTTTTCAGCTATGGAATCTCTTCTTTCTTGTCTTTTCTTCCTTGAACGATGTTTTTCTAGCCTAACTTTTCTTAAAATTGCAAGAGTAAGCAGATAGTACTTAAAACAGCAGTATGCAATACCTGTTGTTATGTGCACATGTGGATCTAGAGCCAAAAGCATCTTTGGACAGAAGAGATAACTAATTAAAGTACACAGCAAGTTTCAGCTTCCCTGCCTTAAGAGTTATGTACCTTTTAGAGTAAACAGTGTACTTGCTAAATACAACCTGTTATGCTTTAATGGAGTTTGTTACATACTGAAGAAAAAGCTAGAGGGTAAGTGGAATAAATTAGCACCTGTTTGGTCCTTGGATATCATGAGTTTACATACTGTTGAAGAATTACAGGGAATAATGTCCCTGCAGGATTTTGTCTGAGTACCTGTTGTGTTGGCAGACTAAAGGAGCTGAGCTCCAGGTTTCTCGGGGCTCTCTTGCTTTGCACAGTCCTTGTTGGGAAATTTGCAGCTACCCTATCTGTCTCAGCTTTGCTCCAAACAAACCACTTTTAAATTACAGGCTCTAAAATACTTTAAAACTACTCTTTTTTTCCCTTTTTTTTTTTTCCTTATTGAGCCAGATGACAAATCCTTTCTTGATAACTGCCACTTTTTAGCTCAGATTTCTCTTTTAAACCTCATTAAATGTTATCAGATTCTTGAAAGATTCAGTATCTCACCTCTCACTAAATACTTCTCTGTATTTAAAGAGATTATCAGCTCTCTCAACCAACTCACAAATACTTCTTTTCTCAGTAATTAATAATAGACTAGATATTTTCTGTCATCTGTTTTCTTTGCTAATCTCAAATTAGGTGTTTTGGCATATACATAAGCTCGATATAGAGACTCATACAGAAACTTTCTAGAGGTGATGTAAACATACAGCTTTCTCTTTCTGAGACTAGGACAGTGCTACAGCCACAGTATGGTGTTGAAGTGCTCAACACCATTTTCTTGTAGAAAATCTAGACCTTCACTGCCTGTTACCTTAGTTCAGAACTCTATATTGGCATCAGTAATCTCTCTACAAGGACTGGTCTCACTCACTAGCTTCCACCCCATTTTCTTCCACAATTTTGAATTGCAAGCATTCAGAATTCATAAATCAACAAATAAAATAGCAGGATAATTAGAAAAAAAAGTTTAAAAAACAAAGTTTGGGACTACTTTTTATTTTCTTTTAGTGCTGATATATTACAGACAAATTGTTCTGATCCCCAGAACCAAGAAGTTGGGGTTTTAAATATACTTAATGTAAATGGAAATTCCCAGTAGTACCATGATACTGATATCTATGAGGAGTAGCTACAGTAAGACTCCCTGAAGAAATGGATATAATTGAGTTAATGAGATAGGAGGAAAGTAGAAGAAATGGTTATGCAGCTTTAACATTTTTCTTGAAAGAGTTTGCTGTTATTTTGCTGTTTGCCCTAAATATGTTGTAAAAGCTGGAACAAGGTAGCAGGGTAAAAGCATGTATTAGAAAAAAATTAAGCTATTTAATGTTTCATACATCTGCATTAGAGTTTCCTGTAGTGGTTATTACTATAATGTCTAAGTGTTCTCTAAGTAATTTAGATGTGCTCTGTGGAGGTCTTAATGCAGTTAGGTTGAATCATATATTCTTTTCTCAGTAGAGACACAATGCTCAGGTGCACCCCTTCCCACTTTTCCTCCTTGCTACATCTTACTCATGCTGTTAATAGTGGAAAAGCTTTCTTGGAGAATGTAATTTTGCATGCACCTTGATGGTGGTCAGAGGTGTCTGAAAGCTAATCCTTTAAAACTATGAATATTCCTGGTTTTGGTCTTTGTGTCCTTCACATTTTATGATCTCCCTAGGGCAGCATAGCCAGGCATGGTCAGAGATGCATTCAGTTCCAGGTAACCTCTTAGCATAGAACCTACCTTAGAGTAACAAAAATATCTGTGAACTGGGAAAAATGAGCCAAGTATCATGTGTTTTCAGTCACAACATTAATCAGGAGGCAGCAGTCACTGGCCAACAGAAGCCTCTCAAATCTCTATAGAGACCCACTTCCAATAATACTGTGTGGAATAATGTAATACAATGTTAATGCCTCCAGACCTATCTCAACTCATTAATTCATTTGCTTTAACGTAAACTCTGTGTGGAGTGCAAGGACTTTGCATCAGAACTGCAATATTTTAGTACCTAGAAAGGTTGCAATAGGAGGCTCAGTGTTTAGTGCAATACTGATAATCTCATGAGGCATTCACCTACCTCTCCTAATCCCTAATTATTTCTGTCTATTCCCTTATTAAAAAATTATGCTTTCTCAATAGTGCATTTTTGTTCTCATTCCAATATGGCACTCAGGCAACATAACTATCCAGAAATAGCATCTCCTGTGGTTAATACTGATCCTAAATAACAACTGTACTTGCAGAGAAGAGATGTATATGTTCACTTCTTTCTTCAGTAGTTTTACATACTTGTTAAAATGATAAATGTTGCTTACTGTAATACACTCTAGTGTCTCTCTCTAGTACACTCATCAATACTCACTTTTCCAGTACTGTATGAAAACCCACCAATTGCTATGTATATTAATATTTTTTTTCCATTTACAAGATGATGGGAAGATGCATAAAATGTAGATGTCTTTGATTTCACTCCTTCCCTTCTGCCTTTGATGCCAATGTTCTTCTTAGGTGAACAGTTCTCAACCTTTGACAAACTGAGAGCATTATTTGAAACCATTCAAGCTGTAATTTTTATTCCTTTCAGCCATAATGAAATTGAAGTGGCTTTTAGCTTTTTGAAGATTGCTTTTGGTTTGCTGAGATATGACCCTATGTCTGAGACCACTTGTTTAAAATTAGGAGCAACTCAGAAAGTGATGTATGTATTATAGGTATTCATAAGGCTTCTAATGCCATTGATGTTCATCTCTTGACAGCAGAGATACTAAATTTTGGAGAATGCATTCATGCAAAGAATATAGAATAACAGTTATTAGCTGCTAAAGTTTCTCTTTCATGGAGAGAGGTCTTCCTCTCCATTTTCTGTGTTTTACAACAATGTTTGGGAGATTTGGGGTTTTTTGTATTCTTATTGAATCTAAGGAAACACTGAAGTCAAAGCCTGAGATGGGCTATTGTGAACTGTTCAAACATTATTTTGATTCTTTCCCTTTGTCATTTATTGATAATTCTGTCTCCTCTTCAATGTCTGATGTGAGACTCATTTAATGAAAAGCATGAATTGGAAGACTTTTAAAAACAGTTGTTGAGGGGATGGTCTAAGGACTTTTCTTGTCTGGAATGACTTTATTACAGCTCAGGACCATTTCAGAGAAAAGACAGGTATAATTTCTAGACCAGTGACACGATCAGCTTCATCTCTCTAGGTTTTGGTTTAAGGAGCCTAAATATTTACAGATCTACAAGAATATACCTGTAATACCCTGAACATAATCTGCTACTGGTCTGGGATTGACAATTCAGGATGTCATTTGGTGCTCTGAATGGCCCATGTTCCAGTCTAATGCTGCCATCAGATCTGAAATCTGACATCTTCCGCTTGGTCCAGAGCTGTGAGAACTTCAGAGATTTACTGAACTCAGAAGCTGCAACTAGAAGATGAAACAGTGGAAAACAGCTCTGTTTGAGTAGAACCTATGCAGTTCCAGTCATTACCTTTGTGAACTCTTCTGAAATCTGCTTTTCTGATTTGCAAATACATGAAAATACTATCTTTCAAAAGTTGCCTTATAGTAAGATTCTCTAATTCTGGGGCATGCACTAGCTGGTATTTATATATGAAAAGCAGAAAACACCAGTGGAGCTGCTGAAGAATAAAACTTGTCAGCAATATTCAGTTCTTGAGAGAAGGCACTAGAGATAAACTATGGAAATTTGTTGCTGTGTTAAGCAACACGTAAGTCTGAGTAGCTCAATTTCAGTCCGCTATAGGTCTGTGAAATCATTTGCTAAATATGCTTTTAATCTTGTTTTGCAGCAACCTTGCTGAGTCTGATACGGTTAAAATAAGAAACTTTTGGTCCAGTTTCTATTGCTCTAAAACAAAGGACTACATCCACATAGAGTTCTATTTAAGAAACATATCTGATTTAGAAAACAGTTCTAGTTGATTCTTTATTCTTGGATCAGCACAGGGAATTGTTCTAACTACTGACTGACTAATATTTTATGTAAAATATTGGCTTTCCTTGCAAATGGTCATTTTTTCAAATAGGGAGAGAGTACCATGTGGTGCAGAGAGTTCATTAGCATGAAATACCCACTCCATAGTGGTTCTGCATAGTGCTAAATTTACTTAAGTGGAAAAGGATCCAAGATCCATGGCCTTGCATTGCTAATGAGGTTTTCCAGAGTGCTAAGAGGGCACAGGTGGTTATCTATTAGCATCTAGCTCAGGCTGTTGGACTTGCTTTCAAATTGCTTGTTAAGCCTCAAAACTTAGCTTCAAAATATATCTGGGGTAATGGGTTTTTTTTTGGTTTTTTTGGTGCTACACTAGCTAATTTCCTTTAATTTCTATTCTAATTGTAGTTACATTAAAGCATATTTTACCCCTAATTTTATGCTGCATGTGTTGTCAGTTTAACTCAGCACATACAACCAGCTGAAATACTGCTCTAACACATATTAGAAAATTTGTGATTTTTGTAATAAAACCTGTGCTTGGTGTTAGCATTCAAGAGCATAAGCACAGCATTACAAATCATAAGATAATTGTGGCTATTCAGAAAGATACAGGTAGGCTCCACACATTCTAATCTTTAATCCCAGTTGCTGCAGTTCAGAGAGTGATTGTTGAGAACCTAAGATGTAGCAAAAATGATGGTATTCAAAATTGCCAGAATTAATTTGAATGTATTATTTTCATCTCTGCTCAGGATTCAATATATCACTTGGTTTCAGTTAAATTCTTTGTATTTGGTTGATATTCGGTCTGTTGTTCATGTGTGCATTGCTGAAGATCGCTACTGCACAATGATTTTTCGTGCCTTGAAATATAATTAATGTAAAGCTGAATATCATTGATAAATGGAGGCTACTTATCAGTATTTAGCATATAGGAAAACATGAAAGGGAATAATGTAATTTGTCTAAAGCAATTAGTTGTCTAAATTAGAGATAAAGGATTAAGGATGAAAGAACCAAACAGAACCAAACAGAATAAATATATAAAATGTTCAGAAATACAAACACAACAATTTTAAGTTGGTAGCCCACTGTGAGATAACAGGTGCCTTTGTATTTCCTGTGGAAAAACACAGAGTACACAGTATTAAATGATGTCTAGGTGTGATACAAATAATCATATTAGAAAATAATAGATAGGAAAAGCTGCAATGCATCAAAGTCTTGAACATAAAATAAGTGGTGACCACTGGCAAAATATATGGAGAGCCAAATCCTCCACTTTGAGAAGCAGAAAATAATGTATGAAGCTGCTTACAGCAGTGCTACTTTTGTTGTCTGAAATATATTGTGCCGGCTCTTAGACTGGAATGCGCTTCAGCTGCCAGGAATCAGATCTACTGATTTTTTTGACCATAGGATAAAATCTGACCAAGGACTAATGCTGGGCTCTCTCCTATCACCTGGATCTGAGTAACAGCAAATGCCAAATAGGTCAGGAAACGATGCCAAGTGTCTCTGGGCACAGTTGGCATTGAAAAAAAAAAAAAATTAAAAAAAAAAAAAATATATATATATATATATATATATATATATATATATATATAAAATGCAAATTTCGCTTGCCTTCTCTCCCGTTTCTCCAAAGTTGGTTCAGCACAGATGGCAGATCTGCATGTTGATCCACCAGTCCCTTAGAAGCCTAGTTATCATCACCTGTATCACAAAACAGAAAGGTAAATTTTTGTATCTCTTTTTCTCAAGGAGCAAGAGAGGAGAAACTCACACAAGAGTCTGCGATGTTTAGAGGGTTGTAAGAAAAACATCATTCTACTTTGTGGGTCTTCTATAAGAGACAAAGACAAGATCTGCATGAATGCTGGAAAAACCTATGGAATACCTTCCTAAAAGAAAATACAAAGTTACCAAAAAAGAGTTCCTGCAGAGTTGAAACTCTTTTCCTTTTAAAGTAGATCAAGTTTTAAAGTAGATCAAGAGTTTCAGTAGTTGGATGACACAGCAAACACGACCTTTATTTGAATAAAACGTACTGTTATGGTCTGTGTCAGAGCTTGAGAAGCAAGTAAAAGAGAACCAATTACAAAACAAGGCCCTTCAGTGAAAAAAGAATCCAACTTATTTTCCTCATTTCTGTGAAACTCAGGATGGTGTAATCATCATTGCTACTGCCATAAATAGGCATGATAATGAAGTGAAAGTATTTTTGAAACAATTATTTATGTATCATTTTTCAAACACAACACAGAAGATATTGGGATGACTTTGTAAATTTATTTTATGGGCAATTTCACAGCTTTTCTGTCCTGCTGAGAATTTGATAATGGATATTGATTGTCTCTAAAGTGAGTGCAGAAGTGTGTGTAATGGTATTGCTATGGTCTATTTGCTTTACATGCATTGTAGCAGAGAAAATAAATAAGAGTCCCCATGTTAACAATTATGTCACAGAGAAGACCACTTTTGCATTTCTGGATCATGGGAATATGTTACTAAGCAAAGGCGAATCCTAAATGCCCCATATAAAGTGTCAGCTCCCACTTGAACATCTGCTTTTAGACCCAGAGTGCAAGACCTCAGACAGAGCTATTCTAATCTGTGATTCTAAAAGGTGAAAAAAACAAACTGTAATGCTCCTGCACCCCTCTCTAGAGGAAATGTTGACCCTCTTTTTTAACAGGAAACTGCATTTAGTGTAGACCTACCATACTGCGCACTATCGGTGTGATTTGGCTGACTGCGGTGGCTGTCAAATCACTGAAATGGAAAAGAATCTGAGTGAAGAGTTTTGTTTTCTTCTGTCCTGGAAAGTACAGATGTGAAGGTCAGTGAAAGATCAAGGATGACTTCTTGACACGCTCTTTTCTTGTGTTGTGTGAAGTTTTAATGCCAATGAGTAGGAACAAAGAATAGATACACCTGCATTCAGCAGTACGCTATAACTTTTATGTGGAAGGTACAGGAGTCTTTAGCTGAGTGTTGGTTTTCTGGTAATGTGGCATATCAGAGTCCTGAATTTCCAGAGCCTGTGTGCCAAAAGTAGGTGGGGCCTGCAAACAGACCAGGAGCATGTCCCTGTCAAATTGCATAATAACATTCAGCATGTTAGCTGATGCTAATTGGTTTTGTCTAAGTTACTCCGCTTGCTCTTGATTGTATGGGAAAATTATGTGAGATTTCTGAATTAGCAAAGTGATACAAGATATAGTGAAAGCACAACATGAATCTAACCTAGCAAAATATAACAACTGTACTGGGCTTATTATTAAATTATTAAATATTCCCAGTTACCCGGAACGAATGAATATATGGCTGGAGGCAGCTCAAGCCCATTGCTCTCTTCAGAATACTTCTGCTATTTGTCTAGATTTATTCTCTATGTTGGGTTGAACCACTTATTGACTCCCCAGCCTCCATGCTGGTGTGGCTAAGAAAGGGAGATATTTGCACTCTTCTAATAACTCAGGTAGAAACCCTTATACCAACTCATCTCTTGGTAGCTGTTCCTCTGAAACAAAGGATGTCTTCCAGTCCCTTTTTGTGTTGTGATAAAGTTGGCTTCTTTGCAACAACTGTGGGCAGTCACAGTGTTACTCCCTGACCTTCACTGGCACAGCCCCATTACCCATCTCCTCTGAGTCTTCTTTGATTACAAAGTTTTATTGGCCACTATGTAAACCAATATTTTTTTTTTCTTTTTCTTCCAAGTACTGAAATTACATGATTCATTAATGTAATAGGTGCAAAAGTGAACCAAATTTAGTTCTGTAATTCTCCAGATTCTTCAAAGAATCCTTAGCTTTTCTATACCCGCCTCTTTTTAAAAGATGAACACGTGTAGTGTTCTAATTGAATGTCTGAACAAATTCCTGCTTATATTGATACAGAGCTCCCAGTAGTATACCTCTGGTTGTGTCCTCGAAGAAACACCTATTTAACAAAGGCATGTAGCAGCTCACTACTGTAGTGATCCCTGAAGAGGAATTTAATTTTTAATTAAGTGAAGCAGAGTGTTTATTCTTGCTATATAGCTGATTTATCAGGGCTTTGTTAGCTGTGTAGGGGAAAGAGGCTAAATTAAACACACCTTTAATGAGATGATAGGGAGTTGACCTTTTCTGTCATCCAGAAGACAACATATAAACACAAATTTTGAGGGAATTGTTCCAGAGAGGTTATATAGTATCTATTAAAAGGCATCTTAAGTAGTGGCATATTGGTAGGAAGAAACCTAATTCATGTGACTACATCAGTTTCACAGAAATTGTTGAAGTTACATCTCTGTTATTAATAATCACCCTCTGATAAAGAATCTAGTGTAGCACAGTCTGCCTCTTCAGAAAAATTAAATGATCTTCAGGTCCCCTAATGTCAAAGTCCTTAATAAAATACCTGGTTTATCACAAGATAACTATTATTTTTCTGAGTATCTTAATTGGAAATTTAAGCAAAGAGTTGAAATAGTATAAATATGTTTCTAGTAAAATTATGCTGCAGAGAAGTCAGTAGCAAAAGTATCAATTATTTCTGCAGAACAGAAATTTTATACAAGATCTTCCTACTCCATCCATTATACTGTACTAGCACTGTACAGTATAATCCTTGTGCTAGGGCTTCATTCGGACAGGAAGCAACCATAATTTTGTCAGTAAAGTCCTTTTAATGGGATAAATAGATCTGAGTATGCATTTCTTGGCAAGTGTAAGGCTAGGCAATGAATTGACTCCACCAGTGTGCTGGTGACTCAAGGCAGAATGTATCATAGCAAATCATTCCTATAATAGCAACAAAATAATAACCTGACATTATTTTTTTTATCCCCTTTGCCTCTGAAAAATGTACTTTGTGGGAAAATTGTTACATATTATACTTTAATGAGGGCATCATATTTTATGATGTAAAAATATTCAGATGTTAAGAAATAATATGAAGTTTACTTATGACGTGATTTTCTTTCTTGAAAAAATTTTGCATAAAACTTGTATTGATAAATTACTCCTCTACCATTCAATCACTAAAAAGAATAATAATTCAACCTTTATATTCTCTTTTCTCTCCTCTAGCCATTTGAATTAAGCTGGTATGTGGTCTCTGTTCCCAGGACACCAAGGGGAATTAACCTCAGTGATTTTTTTAGTTGTCTCTGTCCTCATTTATGCCTTAGGACCACTCCAGGGAAACAACTAGAAGGTAATTATCTAGACACTAGGGCAGGGAAGTTAGTGAATTGGAAAGCAGTATTGAAAGGTAGCCTTTGCTAACTAACATGCACATTTTCTGGCTCTGTGAAATAATGTCCTTGGAAAGGCAGCTGCAAAAAGGGAAGCCCTTTAAATATTTCCTTGGGGCTTTTGTGTATGCAGTTGCATATTGACTTACAGATGTGGACTCATGAAACCATACAGAGTGATATTCCAGAGCAACCTTCCAGTACACCTTGTAGGGCTGAAAGTCAAACTGGTTTAAAGGTGTATTTTATTTAGTTTATGAAAGAGTTATGTATTTGATAACTAGTAATTGGACTGGATCTGTTTTGTTTTGCTTGGACTCTCTATGCTACCTCGGGTGTAATCATCAAGCCCTTCAGTTTCTTTTGAGCAAATTGCTCATGACTATTTCATGATAATTTTTTTCTACCTGGGGAAACTGAATCAAGGACCTTTTAAAACTGCAACAGATACTTAGAGAGAACATAGGGGAATATGAGATAGCTTTCTGCCTGATGCTCATAGCCAAGTTACTCTGCTCTTTTATCTGCTAAGAAATGCATCTGGCATGTTGGAGAGATGTGGAGATGAGTGACTCACACTTGGCATATATGGTGTATGAAGTAGTTGTGATTTTTCCTTAGGAGTATCAAAAGATACAAATCATACAGGCATGCAGCTTCAGCTCCATATAGGTACTTCTGTAGCCTTGTACTACTGTAGCCTATATATAAAAAGGAGAGGAGGATGCTTCTCTTGTTGCTTCCTCTTCCTGGTAATTTGGGTCTGGAGGTTGAAAATGCACTCAGCTAATGAATCCTCTCTGGTCTATGCTTACTGTCAGAAATGAGCGGCTTATTCTTTCCTGCTAGAAGAAAAGGAGACCTAATTCCTAATGTCTCCCTTTTCCCTTGTTGGAGGAAGCTGCTTTGCACTTTTCTCTCCCTTGGTATCAACACACGTCTGCCATGTCTTTGCTGTTACCAGAGTACCCTTGTAAATCTCTGATTTATGAGCTGGGTAGCTTGAGATGCCATGGTCAGGCTGTTTGCCAAGTTCCATTTGAGGTCTTTTTCCCACATGGCTTCTTACAGCAGGTGTTTTTTATCATCCCTTTGGGTGTGAGGCTTGAATCACACTACTGCTGCTTCAGGAGGTGCCAACAAAGGTGGTGAGATAAAAGGTTTTGCCATGAGGGCTCAGAGTTGCTTTTCTGTTCTGGACCCACTTGTTCATGTGAAGGCGTTAACACACCTGGAGTTTCTTTGCTTAACCCGAAGAGGTCTCTTTTTATGTCCATGACCACTTTGATGTATGAGTTTTACTCTAGTACTTGTGACTTGGTCTTCATTGGTCTGGGATCATAAGGTCAGTATAATATGGAAGCAGACATCATCTTTCATTCTATTCAATAAAAACTTGGCTAATGTTGATTTTTCTTTTATGGCAACTCTGAGGATGTAAGCCTTGGCAAAGAAGGGATTTTTTTGTGCTTTATTTCTGCACTTTTCATCCTCAACAAGCACAGGCATAATTTGGTCTAAAGAAAAGTCACATGGTGGACTATTAATATTTTTGAGCCATTGTTGCTCTATTGTAATAGGTGCACTTCATAGACGAGCAGAATTTCTGAGTATTGCTTTAGTGACTGCATTCTGCCAGCAGATTTGTTCGTATTCTGGGAGATGTTTTTCACTTCAGTTCCTTCTGTTCATAATTGTTGTGTATCCCACATAAATCAAATCACAGAATGGGTCATATTGGTAGGGACCACAGTAGGTTATCTTCTCCAATTTCCCTGCTCAAGCACGCTCATCTGAGAGCACGTCACAGGATTGTGTCCAGATGGTTCTGGAATATCTCCAATGAGGGAGACTCCACAGCCTCTCTGGGCAATCTGTTCCAGTGTGTGACCCGGCACACAGAAAAGTTTTTCTTTATACTCAGGTGGAATTTCTTGTGCATCAGTTTCTGCTCATTGCCTCTTGTACTATTGCTTGGCACCACTGACAAGAGCCTAGCTCCATTTTCTTGACACTGAACCTTCAAATACTTACAGATACTGTTGAGATGCCCTCACACTTGTTTCTTTTTGAATCTGAATAGGCCCAGCTCCCTCAGTCTTTCCTTGTAATAGAGATTCTCCAGTACTTTAATGACTGCTGCTCTTCTGCTGGACCTACCTGCTCCAGATGTGGCCTCACCATGGCTGAGTAGGAGGGCAGGATCACCTCCCTGGTGATCTGGCAATGCTCTTCCCAGTGAACTCCAGAATACCATTGGCCTTCTTGGCCACAAGGTTAAAGGACAGCTTGTTGCCCACCAGGACCCCCAGGTCCTTCTCCAGAGAGCTGCTCCCCAGCAGAGCAGCCCCCAGCTTGTGTTGGGGCTGGGGTTTACTCCTCCGCAGGTGCAGGACCCTGCACTTGCCCTTGTTGAATTTTAGATGGTTTTTCTCTGCCCATCTCTCCAGCCTGTTGAGGCCCTTCTGAAGGGCTCACAGCACTCTGGGGTATTGGCTGCTCCCCCCAGCTTTGTCTCATCAGTGAACTTGCTGAGGAGGCATCTGCCCCTTCATCCAAGTCATTGATTGAGAAGTTAAACATTACTGTGCCCAGTACTGCACCTTGGAAGACCTCACTAGGGACAGGCTTCCAACAAGACCCTGTGCCACTGATTACAACCCTCTGGGACCTGATATCCAGACAGTTCTCAATCCACCTCATTATCCACTCAGTGGAAAATATAAATAAGTACACATTAAGCATAATGATAATTGGCTGATGCTCCTCAAGCTTCACACCCCAGCCTTCTGTTCTATGCAGTTCATAGAATTCATATGTGTAGATTATGATGAATGACTAGGGTTGTAGAAGACATGTATTTTACTTACTGTCAAAAATGTTCAGCCTCTATTAGTGACAATGTCTTACTGTACTGAAATCAAAATGTCCATAAACCACCTGTGCTGTAGTGCGGTTTGGATTTAGCTGAGTAGCTAAATCAAGAATTTAAAGTATTCTGCCTTTAATGGACGTATATTCCAGTAAAGACACTATGTTATTCCCAAGAAGGAGGTTTTTGAGTTTTGTTTTTTTGTTTTGTTTTTTTTTTTTTTTTTTTCTAAAAAGAAAGAATACTAAACAAAGAATACAAAAAAATGAAGAAAGAATTTCATATCCTTGTCAAGGAATCTCTGTTGCAGAAGTGATGCACAAAATGCATGATATACATTGTTTCACATGTTTCTTATTACCAGGAAAAAATAAGAATTCTAATTAGTCTTATGAACTAATCTATATTTAAAAATTTCTAATTAAAGTGCAATAATACTTTGAGAAATTACTTCTAACAAGGTTGGGAGGGAACATTTACAATTATTGTGTTAATTTTACTTCCTGGTCTCTTAATGAATTCTGAATAAACAATATCAAGAAAATGAATTCTTAAAATATCCACCTATGTGAATTTAATCCTCAGTGGAAGTCAACAGGGGAATGTTTTACAGCTTTCAACACATCATCTGTTTGTGAATAAACACATGAATGCTGCATGAGCCAGAAAATAATCCATGTTTTTTGCATGTATGAACTGCTTTTATTTTCTGAGTTGTGATTCAAAAGGCAAAAAATATCTTTTTTTTCATGGAAATTCATAGAGGTTAAAACTAATAAAAACTAATTAAAGAGCTCACAAATGCCCTAAGATGTGCTTTATAACAAACAAATCCAGTGTTTGCCAGGCTGTACCTTTGTGGGCTTGTTCTAGTATAGATGCTTGTCTTTTTGCAATGAGTGACAATGTTGACTCATGTTTCCCTTGTAATCCATTATAAACTGCATATCTTTTCTGTAGAACTGCTGCCTAGGCAATCATTCCTGATCCTGGGTCATGCAATTTATTATTCTTGTCTCTCTATGTGTACCCTTCCTGCTCAACTGTATTACTTTTTTTGCCCTGTTTCCCTATATATCAGGATGGTATTGAATTTTAATGCTGCTATTATAATAGTGGTGGGTTTCAGGGTGATACCATGTACGGATTTAGTGAGAATAATCTCTCTTCTGCCCTTCAGGTCTTTAATATATGTAATAATGAACACAAATATATTAATTAAGTCCAAAGAACAAACCCTGCAAAACTAGAAAATGTCTTTGCATTTTGATCATGAAGTTCAATCTCTGGCTAACCATTTTCAAGCCAGTTTTGCAACCTATAATAGTTTTTCTGTAATATTTTGTCTGGCCCAGTCTTCCCTAGCCTGTTTGTAGGAATGTCATGTGAGAAAGTACCCAAATATTACTAACCTTGAGAAAGAGAGGGGACTGGCTAAGTAAAAATGTTCCTGGGAAATATTACCAGGTTACTGGGAAAATTGATTTGACATGTTTTATCTCTGACAAACCCATCTGCACTCCTCTTCGTCACCGTCCTCTTCATGAATCTTTCAGTGGGTTTGGCTGTCAACTCCTGGGCTGAGGTTACACTGGTTGATAGTTCCTCAGCTCCCACCCTACAACTCTGCTATCTGGTCTCTCACTTATCCTTTTCTGCAAAATAATGTATCTGAGATTGCCTGATTCTATTTCTTAAATTTATGTGGTGAAATTCTTTAGGTTTAGTCATTCAAAATCAACTAAGCCATGTAAATATCCTGTAGCCTAAAGTGGCCTACTTTTCTTTTTCTCCCTGCTCCCTGCTTCCCTAAGAAATCACCCCACAACAACAACAAAAAACCCCAAACCATGGAAATGCATATGTATGTATAAGAAAGAGAAGACTAGACACTCCATATGTTGAATTTCTACTTCTCTTTGAAAGTCAGAACCTTTATTATTTCTAGGCTATATTAGTAATTTAAGGTAATTTTCAGATATAAAACATGAGACAAAATAGCTGTGAAACAATGAGTTCTCCTGTGAAATTGTTCCACTTCACACTCAGGAATTAATTCATCTTACCATGACAAGAGGGCAGCACTGCTGAACTGAAATATTGTTTTATTGTTGATAAGGTCCAGCCTTATCCTATTAATCCATTTTCAGTCTTCTTATAGATAGAAGGTATTACACAGAAGCCTCAAAGGTAGATAGAAAGCAAAATTATTGCCCCACACTTGCCAAGGAAAAAGCTGCAAAAGGGTTTGAAAATTTAGGGATCAGTAGAAAGGTTAAAGGTTAAAGGTTACCACTGTAACAGAAGTGTAGGATCTGTGTAAATTGACAGTGTTTGAGGGGCTAATAGGATACAGTCTTTCATGATTCCTGAGAGTTTTGGTGCCTTAGGTTTTAGCTATTATATTTTTTGGACTCTGTGCTGTTTCGGCGGGTAGTTTTAGGTTTCACATTAAGTGCTACTAAGCTCTCTTCACAGTGTAAATAGACAAAACAATTCCTTCTCTAGTTTGATACCAAGGACAACTTTCAAGACCAAGAACAAAAACAATGGTGAAGTGAGAAGAAAAAACAAAGAGGATGGAGCTTCATGACCTGAAGCTATGGCTGGACAATTGATTCTAATATGCTAATGGACCAGAACTTATAAAAGTGTGAGACCTTGTGATTGGGTGTCCATTTTGTGATCATTTTGAGTGCATCTTGGCTGTGGTCCAGCTGGACTCTTGCGTGGCCCAAGAGTAACCATTGAGACGTTTTAATAAATACCTACTTTATCCTTTGCCCTCTCTAGTCTCTGTTCCAGGTCAGCTTCCAGAAGGCATCAGTTTAATGCATAACTTTCAGCTTGTTTGAAAGACAGTTTCAGGTTCAGGACTTGTATTGGGACCTTTAAGATCAGCATTGTTTCTGGAAAAACTTGGGTATTCTTACAGCATCACATTCTGATTTCAGAAATTTTTTAGACAAGACATTTTCAATGCTGATGTAGAGTAACTACTTCAAGAATTATGAGAAGGTATCATCAAGCTTTTTATTAAAACCTGGATCATTCATTTACTACTGCCATTGAAAATGGTCAGTGCATCTGCACGTGTGCTAATTGCCTGTGGTTTATGCTGGTGATGTTGCAGGGGGGAGGAGGTGGCTGGCAGGGCCCCTGTGGTCCCGGGCTATGTGGGCTTTTGGTCCAGCCAGGGAGTGAGACAGACATGGGATGTGGGGGAAATCTGAGAATGGCAGTGGTGTAAAGCTGGTGACACTGAGGTTCATCCACCAGTGGATCATAGAGGTGTAGGTTTTTCCAGCTTTCCTATTCACAGGGCTAATTGTTGGAATGATATTTTAACACATTTATTATAGATACAGAGTTAAATTAGAGGATTAAACTGCTGTGTTTTGCCTTATCAGATATTTAATCTGCTAGTTATTGTATATATTTATTAAAACAGAGATGTTTGGGATGCTGAAAGTTTTTATTAAGAGATAAAGCACTATTTTCTTATTTTCAGAAGTTTCAATATTGCTTTTTTTACCCTTTAATCTTCTTTTGGTCCCAGCTGCTTATTAATCTAAAGGAATATAGGATTATCTTCTCCATAATACCGATGTGCCAGTTCTGATGTGTCTAGAGGCAACATTTGAGTGACATAATTGGACTTGGTGCTGAGACTGTTTTAATTACATTAATTTTAATTATATACCGTACATTATAATTACAGAGACTGAGACAGAGGGGTTCCCATTTATTAAGATTCTCTGCAATGCATTTGCATAATAGGACCTATTTCTGTGTGCAGTGTTACACTTCTTGATGGCTTCATTATTGGTGGAAGGTAGATTTTAAAAAAAAGTTTCATTTACACTTGTGTTTCTAGTAACCACATTTGAAAGCCACCTGACAGCCTTCATTCCCCTGCACCAGAAAGATACATTTTAAACAAATATTTGAATTAGATGAAAAATTAAAGAAGCTGCTTCTTTGCTTGTTACTCAGTTCCTGTGCGAGACAGGGCTTCCAAGGATTCAACTAGGAAACCAACAAAAGCATTTTTGTAATAGTTGGAGAGCACTCATTTGTTGTATGTGAATAATGCCCTACATCTCTGTTCACCACAAAATCTGCATGGCTATGGTCAAATACATGGTGATAAGTGGCATGTATTTGCCAGTAAGTATAGATTTCCCAAAGGGAGCTTTCATCTCTGCTACCTTTCTTGGATCCCACTTTTATGTCCCTGCTGTGGGATGTGTGCCTTCCTGTGTTCAGTGTGGTAGCTTCCCTGGAATCCGAGGAGAGGTCTCAGTCCATGGCCATGTGCTATCCCATCCTTTTGCCTGGCAAACAAGCTGTGCAGAGTAATAAACTTCCCTTTGAAGGTCCATGGTGATAAAAGGCTGGCAAAGGGCTGGCTCAGTTCTCCTTTCAGCACTGAAGTTACTGGTGTTACCAAACACTGGGTGGGCTCATCCCCAAGAGAGGTGCTGTGTAATCAAGACACATTGCAGCAATATTAGGCTATGGTGACCCTCTCCCTTGGCATTTTGTGTTATGCTTTAGAGATGGATTGCACCTTTAATTTGGGAAAATGTTAACAGGCTCCGAGTCTGCTCTCTGCTACGTTCACAGCTGTCATTTACTTCTGCTGTCTTTAAGTGTTTCCTAAACACCTGTCACTCTGAGACTACATTAATTCACTGAGCCTAACCTCAATACATTTTTTTCTCACAGAGCAATATTTCCTTGCTTGAAATTCCTTTCTCGTGGGATTTGGAGGATTTTTTTTTTTCCTACTGAAAACTTTTTAAGGTAAAACAAAATAGAAATTGCAGCAAGGAAGAAATTATAATTTGTTTGGGAATACCAGTCTCAAAACTAAGTTGTCTTGGTTTGGAAAGACAGGGGTGTCTGCTAAGGAACCAAAAAAAATGGAAACTTCCCTTGGATTTTGTTATAATCCTAAAATTGAAGTGGGGGTCTCAGACAAGGATATGAGGGTAGGAATAACAGTTCTTTACTAGTTAGTCTAACAAGGTAAATTATTTTTTTCCTACTGAAAACTTTCTAAGGTAAGACAAAATAGCAAATGCAGCAAGGAACAAATTATAATTTGTTTGGGAATACCAGTCTCAAAACTAAGCGAATGTACAGCTCTGGGGGTGTTTTTTTGAAAGCCTCTAATTAGCAGTCTGGAATCTGGACCATAACATCTAAAATTAAACACTCTGATTTAATACTTTATGTCTGGTCTTTGAAAAAAAAGATACAGCACATGATGATGTTTGTGGCACAGTCAGATGGACTAACACATCTAATCTGATTAATTACTCCATACATGATTGTCTTTTCTATTTTCTCCTTCCAAGTGGATATTTCCCTCTCCCAGTGCTAATGACTGCTTTCGCCATCTATCTTTTACCTAAATAATTTTGTGTAGAATTGGTAAGATAGTAGTAATAGAAGTAGACTGAGATGTAGGGTAAGAAAAGAGGCACAATTCTCAGCATAAAGGTAGGGGTACACAGCTGGTGATAGTAATGGTTTACCTTGATTCAGAAAAAGACAGGTTAGTTTAGTCTGTAAATTCATGGAACACTAAACTGCTTTCATTAGCTCACCAAATTACGAGACATGGTCAGATGTTTTCTAGTGATAATTTATTGGCAGTAAACAATTAATGGAAACATTAATTATTTGACTATCTGGAAAATCTTTGCTTGGGCACTTTCTATTATTTAATAATGAATTGAAAATTTAATAAATTCAATTAATAAGAGAGTATAATCTGGGTTTAGTGAAATCTGAAGCAAAATGAATTTTTTCACTGAAACAAAATAAAATATTTAAATTCAAATTAGGTTAAGAAAATATTCATAGGCAATTTTCTTTAGTTCATTGCTGATTTAGTTCTACTTTGTGTCCTTTTCTCCCTTATCAGCCACACTCCCTGAAGCACTATATTCTGCATTATGTAATGTTTTTACTTTGTCCAAGCTCTGCATCATGAATCGTAAGAATCACATCACTGTTGATGCATTTCAAGAGAGACAATTTCACCATATAGCCCAGCTCAGACAGAGAACAGGCCTAGTAGGACACTCATAAGAGGGTATTGTCAGATCAGAAATAAGGCTAATGCCGTCCTTGTTTAGGACTAGCTTGCCTGTAGAAATCCTGAATTGAATTTAATTTTGGAACTTCCACCCTTTAAATGTATTTGTGTTCCAAAACATTCACAATTTGGGACAGTTAAGTTGCTGTTGTGGCTCTTTGTTTGTGTTCCTTTGCAATAGAGTCATTTGTAAATGATCAGAATACACTATAAAAATTTTTTGTTTGTTAGTTACTTCTTTGGATCTAATACTGAGCAGCAAAAGTGAACAATTCCAACACTAGGGATTTTATTTTGTCTCTTTGCGCTGATCATTAATTAATACTGCTAACACTAAATTTCATCTTTAATTTTTATCACTCAGCCATTCAACAATATGCTTTAATTTTGCATGACCTGAATACACTACTGTGCTGGGTTGGTCCTGGATAGAAACCAAACCCCTACACAGGAGTTGTTTCCTCACTTATTCTGCCCCACTTACTGGGAAGGGGATAGTAAGGAGGGGAGAAAACAGTGAAAAAAACAACCCAGAAGCAAGACAAAGACCAATTAACATAATGGGTTAAAGACCTGATTTGGGGAAAATTAATTACCAGTTAATATAAGTATTTGATTAATAATTTGAGCAGTGGGAGAAAAAAACAAGACAGACATGAAACTAGTATCACTCTGCATTTCCCAAGCTCAATTCCACTCTTTCGCTCCAGACTCCTCTCCTCTCCTCTCCTCTCTCTGCCACTGCAGTCACATTCAGCCCTTGCAGTGAGAAGAGGAACACCACTGCTTGGTGGTCTATCATGCCATGGCTGCTCCTCTCTAATGCTTCTCCCTCCTTACACTTTCCTTCTGCTCCGAAGTGGGCTCTCCAAGAGCTGCAGAGAGTGCCTGCAGCACCATGTGAGGCATGACCCCATGCTCCCACTTCATATACTGTAAAGATAACTCACACTTGGGCTTATCTGGAAGTGAGCTCTTTTGTAGCCTGTATGGTACCACCTCTCATGCATTTTGCATCAGAAAATTGTGTTGGCTCAACTGACTATATTTAGTACAGTTTTTTAAAAAAGTATTGATTTCTATAAAATGAAACCATTAGACTATCATGTGAGTTTGAACTTAGCAGATGTATCTGTAGATATAGAAGTACATGTAATACATTTGTTACAAGAAAATGTCCTTTAGGATTCTCAGGGGATACTGAGACCAGTGTTGTTTAGTGTCTTTGTTGGTGATATGGTCAGTGGGATTGAGTGCCTCCTCAGCAAGGCTGACTACCACAGCAAGCTGTGTGGTATGGTTGTCACAGTGCTGGAGGGAAGGGCTGGCAGCCAGAGGGACCTTGAGAGGTGGGTCTGTGTGAACTTCAGGATGTTCAACAGGGCCAAGTGCAAGGCTCTGCACCAGGGATGGGGCAATCCCAAGCACAAATATAGGCTGGGTGGAGAATGGATGTAGCCCTGCCTAGAAGGACTTGGGTGTGTTGAATTGACAAGATTCTCAACACATTTCAGCATGCACACTCACAGCCTAGAAAACCAACTAGGAGGCATCAAAAGAAGTGTGAAGGGGGCAATTCTGCCCATCTTCTCTGCTCTTGTGAGAATTCACCTGGAGCATCCAGCTCTGGGGCCTACAATATAAGAAAGATGTTGATGTGTTGGAATGAGTCCAGAGATGGGCTGAAAAGATGTTCAGAGGATTGAAACATCTCTCCAGTATGGACAGGTAGAGGGAGTTGGGGCTGTTCAGCCTGGACAAGAGAAGGCTTCAGGGAGACCTTAGAGCAGCCTTCCAGTATCTGAAAGGAGCCTTCAGGAAGCCTGCAAAGGGACTTTTTGCAAGGCCAAGTAATGATAGGACAAGGGGAAATGGCCTTAATCTTAAGGAGGGTAGATTAGATATTAGGAAAAATTCTTGACTGTGAGGGTGGTGAGACGCTGGTTGCCTAGAGAAGCTGCAGATGTCCCATGGGCTTTGAACCATGTGCTCTAGAGGAAGATGTCCCTGCCTGCAGAGAGCCCTTAAAGACTTGATCTTTAAGGTCCCTTTCAACCCAAACCATTCTATGATTCTATGATCCATCATGTATGCTACCTTTGAATACAGTGCTGCAGCTCTGCCTAGAATCCTACAGAGTGATTCTTTTCTCAGTACTTTTGAATGTGCTTCACAAACGATAAGAAGCCAGAAGGATATCCCTTTCACCATCAACAGGTCCTTGTTAGCAGCCCACGGCTGAGTCCTGTTCATGCTGTGGAAAATAGTTAATACAACATGAAATGTGTGCAAAAAAATCTCACAGAGAAAAAAGGATACATAGGGACAGAGTTAAAAATAGCATTGAAGACTGGGGCACCTGAATGGTCTGAGTCACAGAGCACAGAAAAAAAAATTAGAACTAGAATGAGTCATGGAAAAGAAGAATGAAATAATTTCATTAAAAAGGAGAAATTATTTGTCCTTATCTGAGGAGATTCAAACCCGGGACAGAGAATGGAAAGAACGTTTTATTTTTCAAATGAGGTCCATTATTTCCCTGACTGCACATGACAAAAATGGTGTGCTAGAGCAGGTGATGTTACATACTGCCTTAAAAAATGGATGTGGATGTTAAACTTTATTATTACCTTATTTTCTTAATATTTAAATTGCTTCTACGATTATACAATTGGCTTGAATGGAGACAGAACTGTGCATGTAGCAGGGGGAGAAAGAATTTGGAACAACTCTTGATACCAGAAGAAGGGCCAATGTTAATGCTCCCTGCTCTTTGCTTCTTGCAGAATACAGAATATTCTGTAACATTTCCAGCATATTATATCCACATATTTCTGTGGATGGAATCTGGAAATCAATTCTAATTTGATTTAAGCAAATTAGTCCTGTGTTGTCCTGGTGCTGTATTTAATCTGCTGCTCTTTTTGATTTGCCACCTCAGAAATAAAAATAGAAAGGTTTTATTTTCACCTTGACTTTGTTTTATTTTATTCTTCCAGATACATTTTGCTCTTGCCTGTGTTACAGCCCAAATAAGAAGTAAGCACATGAGCTAGCTCATTTTGAAAAACTGTGAATTTGATTTTTTCTTTGTTGTTTTGCATTTGTTTATACAATTTGTGAGAATCAGATCTGATCAAGGAAGTGTTCTGAACTCTGAGCAGACAATCAAATCTGTAACTTTAATTTTACAGTCTCAATTAGAACTCAGTATTACCAATCAATTAAAGAATAAATAGAGATGTGCTGACTCATTTGGAAAATTAATGGTGTTGGCAGTAAAGGAGAGTGGACAGAGCAGGTGTTTGATGTCTGACTTTGAGTAACTAAAATACTAAAGCTGGGACTGGATTCAAGACCAGGTATAATGTTTGAAACAAAAACATTTTCTGGTACAGTGGCTCACATCAGTTATATTCCATCACTTGCTTGGTTTTAAACCACAGTACCATAACAATATTTTTCCAGATGGGGAATGCCTGAGCTGATTATTTTGGAAAACAACTTCCCTGAGGGTATTTTCTCATTGCTTGCATGCAAGGAAGAACATTACATATGATTTATGTAATAAAAAATATATTTGCCGAGAAATAAATAGATATTAAAAAAAGGGGACAGCTCTCCTCAACAATATTTTTCTCTTTTTCAAATATCAAAATAGTGATTTTTTTCTGACAAAAGGCTAAATTCTCCAGCTAGGCTTTGAGTAATCCTTCTGGAAGTCAACTCAGTAAGATTTGACAAGACCCAAGCAGGAAATGACTGTTCCATTAAACATAAGAAATCAAAATAACAAAATTCCCCCAAAAAACAAACAAACAAACAAACACCCCCCACAACAGTCCTGAACTGGGATAAGATAATTTCTCCAAAAGAAGTAGGAACCAGAAATATTTCGCTATTCTCCCAAAAAGCCTGAAGGTGAAGACAGTCTTGTAGATCTGAAATAAAGGCTCAGATCCAGCAGTTATTTTAGTTATCTATACAAAGTAAAATGTATGTAAGATTATATAATTGTTGCAGACCAGAGATAATGATATTTGCCTCTCATGTCCTCATGTCCACCGCAACTCCCTCTCTCTGGCCCATCAGCTGAAATCTGGGGGATTTGAAAGATCCCATCTGCGCAGCCAAACTGCTGCTGAATGCTGCCTCAGCTGGGTCATGAGAGAGGGAGGCTCAAGTCCAGTCACTAATTCAGGCAAGCAGGCAGTGACCATGTGCTACCCACATTTTGGAGGTGCCTGGCCTCTAGATTTCAATGTGGTGCTTAGGTGCATGGTTTAATGGTGGGCCTGGTAGTATCAGGTTAATGGCTGGGCTCTGATTTTAAGGGGCTTTTCCCATCAGAATTACTCTATTACTCTATTTCGGGGTGCTCCCTTGTCAGTGTATTGTGGAAGAGAACAGTCCTAAAAGAAGGGTTGTGAAAACTGATGCCACACAAAGACCATTTTTTTAGGGATCACATTCCCTGATGAAATTCCCCATGGTCAGAAAATTCACAAATGGACATAGTTCCTGTTCTTGGAACACCGAACTCAAAACACAGCAGAATTAATGTCATTTAAATTTTTATAGTTCAAATCCATTCCTAGAGCAGTACAAAATTTTGAAATTGGAAACATTTGTCAAGGTTTTTGGTGGGGATATTTGCTGAGACACATCTTCAGATAGCTACAATATTGGTAAGTAGCAAGAACTCATTACGCAGATACACTGGGGAGCAGCATCCTATAGATGCACTGAGTGGGTGATGCTCTCCCTCCAAAAAACACCAGTGCTCCTGGGAAGTGACACTAAATTCCTGCTTGCAGAAGGATTCACTTTAGGGAATAAGGAGAAAGAAATCCTTATATGTGGTGCACTGAAACAGAGCTGCTGTCCTGCTATACTTGGAGTCTTTTGCGTATGATGAAGTGAGGACAAGATTTGCCTTTTAGCAGCACACCCTGGTGGTTTGCACACAGGGCAATTAGAGAGACGGAAGTGGCAAGAGGAGCAGATAAGGGTCATAATACTCTTTAAAGAACTTAGGATTTGTTCACCACACTGTGAAACAGCGATAGTAACTGTGGAAGGAAAACATATCTACAAGATTATAACAAAGAACCTAAGAAATTAAAAATACAGTAGAGGTGTACATGCTCAGCACAACCCCAATATTCCAAGTGCTCTTTAAAGAGCTCTTATAACCCCATACACTCATGCTTTTTAATAAAAGCATATCTGTATCTTTTAGCAGCTAACAGAGATTTTGAGGAACATTAGTAGCTTGATTTTAATTTGTTAAGTTTGTGAACTGGTACTGGGAGCTATCAGCAAATCTCTGAAGAGGGACTGCATAGTTAAACCTATGCATCCTCACTACAAGATGGGTTTTCATACCTCTAGGTCTGATACGTACGGCACAGGCATCCAGATAGAGAGGATCCATTTCCCAGAGGAAATAAGACATATTTGAGCAAAAAAAAAAATCCTGTTTAAAACTAGAACTATACTTTAGAAAATAGCACTTCATGACTCTTTCTTACTGCTTTCCCTCAGTTATACAGTGGGCTCCATCCTTGGTGAGCCATCAAAATACTTCATCAGAGCTACAGTTACCATGTCTCATGAGAAAAGTACTCTGATTGAGAGGTCTGATGAACACAAAGGAAGAGGAAATGTGAGTGTCTAAGCAGAATTTGTGATGAAATACTACATCAACATTTTCTAAATTTTGATGGTGTGGATAATTTTTCTAGCCACTGAGAAACATATTTTCTTCAGCAAATACACATTTTCCTGTCAAATTCTAGTTACAAACAAATAAATTCTGTCAGCTGTAACTGCAGAACAGTTTGGCAGAACACCTTGCTTGTTGCCTGACACTTTGCATATCTGTATTACTTCCATTCCATTGAACTAAATGTTTCATTTGGGCAGAGACTTCCAAATAAAAAGGTTAATCAAATATAGGGAACAGATTGCAGGAAAACAGAATGGATGCAACAGTCATACATGATTAAATTCTGTTTTAGAGTCTGCTAGGGCTACTGAGAGCACTGTTCCCATCCTTATTCAGTGTAATGTAGCACACATTGGCTATGGTGACTTCAGTGATACAGATGCTTGTACAAAAAGCTCATTAAATGTAGGATGTTTAAGGTAACTTTTTGCTGTATGGAAACACCTCCCATAATGGGTTCCAAAGGGATGCTGAATTTATTGTATTTTGAAAAAAGACACCTCAGAAATGGAGGTAAGTTATGAACACACCGTCTGAAAATTATGGGACTTTCTTGCTCTTAATATAAAGAAACCTCATTTTTACATACTGAATTTAAAACAAGACATCATTCTACAGTGCCTTGAGTCTAGTTTGCAAATAAAATAAAATGATTTCCCTTGGTGCATACATTTAATAAACCAAACTGTATAAGCAGAATTGCTAACGGAGATCCCCAGGCCTGAAGAATTCACAAACAATGAGCTGAACAGAGAATGGTGTTTGAAAGTGACTTTATTTTCCCTTGGAAAAGGTTAGCTGAAGAAGACTAACATCACTCTCCATTAATCAGTAGTTCTAAACACCATGAGGAAATGACAATTGCCTTCCAAGCTCCTGTCTTTTTGGCTTCCCTGGCATCCCGTGGGCTCCTGCTGCTGCCATCACCCACACAGCTTTGCTCAGCTCATACAACTTCAGTGTTTTATTCTAGTTTATCATAGTCCCTTTTAGCCACTTTTAACATTGTAGAAATGAACTAGGTGGTCTCTCAGGAGAGTGTGCATGCTGGATTACAAAAATCTGCAATATATTTACCCATTAAAGCCACAAATAAATTTTTTATTATATTTTGGCTTATTTTTATTTTATTTTGTTTTATTTTCAAGTGCAATTTTACTATGCAACCCACCATGTGGTTTCCTGGGGTTCGATTCTATATTTTAGATCTCCAGCATCTCTTTTTTTCTTAGCAGAGGCAGTCTTTCTGGATCAGGTAGGTTAATTTCTTTTCTTAGCCGAAGGAAAATATCATCTAACTTTTCAGGAAAAAAACTACCACAACTTAGAATGGCAAAAAGTCATTTAATCAGACCTAACTCACAAAGAACACAGATGCCAACTGATAGAGAAACATGCCATGCAGTTTCTGACAGCCTCTCACTCACATAAGAACCTAAAGACTCCTTTTCTTGCTATTGTGTCTTTTAACCTGTCACATAAAACCAGAGGTAAGAGACACACTTTTTTGGGCATTTTTTTGTTATTGGTTTGTTTTTGTTTGTTTGTTGGGTTGTTAGTGATTTATTAGTATTGGTGATTTTGTAATGTAAATCTGTTTTTAGTTGGCCTTTACATATGGAAGGATGTGATAAGTGACAAATGTGACTGCCTGTCCCAGTGTAAGCCCTGTCCTCTGTAAGGTCAGGAAACTACTGGTTTTCCACATGTCCAGGGCCATTTGTTAACAGAAAGAGTCCTCTGCCTGCATATGAAACTCTGTTGTCTGATATTTTGGTCTTAACACCAGTGCTGATGATTCTTATGATCCTTCTTTTCCTGTCTGAAAGTTACTAGGGATCTATTCCCAAGCCCATACAGACAGTGAGACAGTTAATTTTAAGGATGTAATGTGTTGATAGGAATTGTACCTGGCTCTAAAGAATAGCAGACAGCCTTTGCTAGCTCCACACTGTGAGCCAAATGCTGAAACTGTAGAATTAGACTTTTTTTACAGATGTATGTCCAGCCCTTGCGCAGTGAGCAAAAAGAGGTTCAATGTCTATCATACAAGGACATCAAGGTTAAAATGCAATTGCAATCCTAAAGGGATTTGAAAAGAACAAATCTTAAAGTCTGAATACACATTTACAATTCTGTCTTTGCTTGCATTACGAAGTACTTTAAAGAGAGGCTGAGGCATCATTCTCTGAATATGTGACTGACAGCAGTGGCTCATTCTTTGTCCTTTTTCTTATATCTTGTCTCCTACATAATCTTTGATCCTAAATAAATTTTCTTAGGAGAAAGAGCTGAAGATATTGCATCTCTTAACATAAAATAAAGCAAGAGTTTTAAAATGGAAAGTATACAATGTCTTTGGAGAAGTTTTTGTCAGCATCTTCTATTTTAATCTGAAAGCAGTTGAGGCTGTTGCTCAGGAAGGGAGACAAACTTCTGAGAATGCAAGAGGAAATTCTTAATACTCCTATATGGGTTTCTGCAATTTTCATGCAATTCTACCATGTCTGTATCTTTCAATATCAAATTCAACCAGAACCTGGAGTGCAGAAGCTGGAGTGCAGCAATGAATGGAATAAAATCCAGCACTTTTAAAGGAAGCTAAAGAAGTTATAAGATTCCTGAGGATCTTTATGCAGATGCTTCACTGTCTTTTTGCATTTTATGGGATTTTGAGTTCTATGGATAAGTTATCTTAGAGGTGTTTTTTACATTACTTATGGAAGCATGTAACCGTCTGTCACTTTGTATAGTATTTAAAAGGTATATATACGACCCTAATGGAAGTGTAACTTCTAAAGTCCTATTGTTTTCATCATATGTTTGTCTTAAACTGATCATAAACCTAAATCCTGGACTTACACAATGAATCAGAAGGGGAAACAATACATTATAAATAGCTTAGAATTAAGAAATTCTAAAGTTGTACATGAATTACAAGAACAAAAATATAATAGAAAGGGGAGGAGACTCACTAAGTTTTGAAAAACTTATATGAGAAATTACCATGACATAGTATGGCTGCAGACAATTCACAAAGTGCTGAGTGTGGCTGAATGAGACAATATTTTCATAAATATAATTTTGAGGAGATTTAAGTTTCATTTTCTTGGAAGAAAAGAGAAGCATTAATTTACTAAGTGTTATGTTCCATTTAATTTCTGCCAAAAATGGCTACTTTATGTTGGTTTCTCATTTCTGATTACGTTTCATTTGATGATCTTGATGTTATCACGTTATTGAAGTCTAATGTCACTTCTGATTATGAGGTAGAAGACATCTTTTACAAAAGAAGCATTTTTTTCTGTCCAACTGTGGAGAGATTTTAAAAACATTACTTTCTTCTAAGTTTGAGCTGTTGTTAAAGAGTTCTATCAATAAAGCAATTTTCTAGTGATTCCTACTGGCTTACTGTTGCAGATGGTTTTTGCTCTCACAATATTTTCAGTCTGGTTTCATCTACTCAAACCCTGTGAAGTGCGAGAATGAAACTGTTATAGTTCAGTTTTTCTATTCTTTAAAACTTGAATGTGCTATTGATTCTTTTATAGCGAGGTATCTATTACAATTATCCTAATAATGTAACGTACTCAAAAAAAAATTGGTCAATCATTTTTTCATCAATCATCTCCACCTACCAAAATTCCATGGAGAAAGAGAAAGAAGAAATAAATCTCACTGAATCTGCATGTAAAGACAAGGAGAAAAAATCCAAACAAACCTTGTCATAGTTTAACCAACAAACTCCAACTCAAATATCATATTCCATGTTGTTTGATGAAAAGATTATCTGCTAACTCTTTGAACTCTTTTGAAAGTTAATGAGAAAATAATGAGATTTTTAGCTAAAAATCCAGAATATTTTCCATCAAGATGTGGCAGTCAGTTCTGAATAGATTATTAACCTGTAAGAGAGAATGAATGCTATGGAAGGGAAAGAGAGAGTTCTCTGAATATTGTCACCTGCCTAGAAAATATGAATCTATATATTATGGATTATCTGCAAAAATCTTTCCCAGTTGCTTCTGCCTTGTGTGCAGGTCATACACAGCCTCTCTGGGAATCCATACAGAACACAGCAGAAAGGATCTTGGCATCTTTGGTAAAGGGGTTAAAGTTTGAATTCTTTGAATTCTTTGAATTGAGGGGCTTGGCCAGTTGGATAGAGTCTTCACATCTAAGCCTGCTGTGAATGAAGAAAAGCTTCCAAGTACCCAAAGCAGGATGTTCTTCAGGGGCTGCAGGCAGATAGTCCTGCTCCTATATCTTTCATCCTCTATTTCAGCCCTTTCTGTTTTTTCTCCAGTTTCATTTACTCACAGCGAAAAACTACACACTTTTCCTTGAGATTTTTGAGTATTCACTTTGAAATGAAAAAAAAAAAAAAATTAAAACTGCAGTTCCAGCCTGAAAAAGATGTGTTTTGTTGTAGACACTTTAAATGTATATAATAAAGAAATGCTACTAATTTCCTGACGTCTGTTAACTGCCAGAGGTGAATGTCACATGGTGACAGTTATCAGTATTTTTAGAACCAGTGTCATAGAATGTTTTTCATTGGAAAGGATCTTAGAGATCATCTAGTTCCAACCTCCTGTGCATGGGATAGGGGCATCTTCTACAAGACCAAGTTGCTCAGAGCTTCATCCAACCAGGCCTTAAACATTTCCAGGGACAGGGCATCCATGACTTCTCTGCACAGACTGTTCCCTTTACCTCCAGCTGTATGGACTTGAGGCAGTTTCACTTGCGCCTTATGTGCATATTATTCTGGCCATCCAAACAATGTATTTTGGCATGCTTTGAAGCATTGGTGAAGGAAAGTTAGTGTTGCTCATCTGTTCTTCATTTTTTATTTGTTTTGGGATTTTTGTGGGGTTTTTTGTTTTGGTTTGGGTTTTGTTTGTGGTTTTTTATGACCAACCAACCAACCAACCAACCAGGAATAATTTACAACATATACATCTAGATAAAATTATCAGAGAAAAACCACTTAAAAACTAGGACATATGGTTTGAAACTCTGCCTTCTATAGTGTTTTCATTAATGCTTCTATTTTCCTAGAAATGGTCTTAATAAAGTTTTCTCCAGTCCCTCGCTACACATACACATCATAAAACTGTAGGAATGCTACAGTGCCTACTTATGCTTTCTCAACATTTTAGTGATCTCTGGAGAAAAGGATCCTCATGTGCTAGCTGATCAGGTGATTGCTATGAGCCCTCAATGCACTACAGATGTGAGAAAAGCAAATTTTATCCTAGACTACAACAGCTGAGGTATCTCAGCAGAAATCAGAGATATTAAAGTACTCTGTAACAGTGCAAACCTCATTCACTTCAACAGATTTTGATTGCCTACAGACAGTAAAGGACAGAGAGAACTTTCAGCAGCCACAGAAAACTATGAGATAATCTTGAAAATAAACAGAGCCTCAGTCCATGGAAAACAAAACCAGAAGGGAATTACTTCCCATTAAATAACTGGGAGAAATAAATGAGGGGGTGCATAGGGGAACATGACTATTAGACATTTTCGCATTAGACCAAATGTCTTAAACTGATGTAAAACAGACTAGATATTCAAAGATGAATATAAATGAGTTTTTGGAACAGACATCCAGTAGGAGCAGGACTGGGGCCCTGTCCCTCAAAATCAGATATTGGCTTGGTCAGAAATTGATTCAGTTCTTTTTAATATGCCTTTGTGCTTTTATGTCTCCCTTATTCTCATGAACTGTCAAGGTCTTCTAATGTTTTCTAAGTGAAATGTCATTTGTTGACAGCACCTAAACACTTTTTTAAAGGAAGCTAACAACATTCTTGTCATTAAGCAGATTGGTCTCACAACAATTACTGAGGTGCTCCACTGTTCACCTCCTGTCTTACCTATTCCATCCTTGGTGCTTAATGTTTCCCCTTTCACCAGCTGCTTAACTCATCTTCTCTCAAGGCTGAACACACCCAGCTCCCCCAGCCTTTCCACATAAGAGAGATATTCCTGTCCCTTAATCATCCTTGTTGCTTTCTGTTGGACCCACTCCAGGAGCTCCATGTCTTTCTTGTCCTAAGGAGCCCAGAACTGGACACAGCACTCTAGATGTGCCTCAACAGGATTGAGGAGAGGGGCAGGATCAGCTCCCTCAGCCTGCTGGCAGTGCAGTTCCTAATGCACTCCAGGATCACATTGGCCTTCTTGGCCACAAGGTCACTCTGCTGGCCCAAGGAGAGTTTGTTGTCCACCAGAACCCCCAGGTCCTTCTCCAGAGAGCTGCTCCCAGCAGATCAGCCCCCAGCCTGTGCTGGTGCTGGGGGTTACTCTTCCCCAGGTGCAGGACCCTGCACTTGCCCTTGTTGAATTTTAGATGATTTTTCGCTGCCCATCTCATGTTTCAATATTGATTGATCATTCAACCTTCATTGTTGCCTGGTAATCACCCAATGTTCTGAAGTTTGGAATATAGTACATTTTGCTCTTGCTCAGGAAATTTATTCTTTTAACAGTGTTCGGAATAACAAAATGAAAGAAGCATAAAAAATAAACGTGTAGAAAGTTCATAAACTTGCTTGCATTTCTTTAATTTGATATATGCTGAGATCAGAACAAGGGGCAACTTAGAAGAAAGATTTACCTGTTTTTCACAGACAATGGAATAAAGAACAGTTGTGAAGAAAGATCCAATTTTAGAATACACTTTAACTAGAACATGTTAAATTACATTCATTCTTTTTAGGTGACAGTAGGTCAACACTTGACAGTGAAGCTCAGATCCATATCCCTGCTCTAATATGTCCCATAGCAACATGCTTCAAAGAAGAATACTGTGGCTTAAATGACAAAAGTAAGTATAGACCAAGGAACACTGGAAGAAAAAAAAAAAGAAGAAGAAAAAGCATAAGTAGAAACCAAGGAAATACAAGGAAAGAATGAAAGGAATAAATTCCATTGATGCAAAAATAAAGAAATCAAATTAATATAAATAATCTAATACTGTAATTTACTTTCCATGCATTCAAGAAAACAACAACTTTATCTGTTCACTTTGAAATACAAGATTAGGTCCCACTGCATGGCTTTTTAATAATTACAATTCTCCTTTCTTCCTGGTAAAGTATTGAAATAATATTCTTTCAAAGCTGAAAAAAACATGCCAATCATGAGCCATCAATTTAACAATCATGATTTTTGTCTGAAATATATTCTTCTCCTCCATGCCACACCACTCATAACATTACCAGTATATTATTTCACTTTGTTCAGTTATGTAATTGACTGAACAATCTAATGCCACCAATTTCTCTCTTACATATGTGATCTGTCAGTCAATATTCTGCCTTGCTTGCTGGAGTTTTTAAAAAGCTTCAGGAGTGAGGAGAACATTTAAAACTAAGAAAATGTCACAAAAGCACATAATAATTAATAATACCAGAAAAATCAGCAGTAGTATTCAAAAATACAGTCCCTCAAAATACTTAATTTTTTTAAACAGACTGTATTTTAGTTTGGTATCATTCTACTCATTGTGTAGTATATCTGTTTTCAATTTCTTGATTGAGTGTGAATTCCAAGCATAATATCCATCAGCATAAATAAGCAGCTGGATACTAATTTTTTAAAGGTTATCCTACAAGAGAAATGAAGTCTGTACATTTCTTGTACTTCTTTCTCACAAATCTGCGCTATTATTCTTATTTCAGGTGAAGAGAAGACATGATTTGGAGTGATTTTACACAGCTTGAAAAAGACAGAATAAATAGTGCTGTGTTTGGTGAGGCTGCTGTGATTGCTAAATGCTCTGAGAAAGAAACAGGTAAGATTCTTAGACCAATTATCTCTTCTTAAGTTATGTACTAGCACTTAAATTATGTAAATACACTATTTAACAGTCTGATTAGCAACTTTTACGTAGTAGATATCCCATTTTGTGACCCAACAAACCCTATTGCTTTTCTCAGTGCAATCACCATCGCACTTTCAGAAATTTTACAGTGAAATGGAAGGGTCATCCTAGAATAATAGAGCATTTAGCCTGTCTTATTAAAGGCTTTGATGTGAATCATTTCCCACCTGTAAACACATGCCAATATACATTGAGCAGGGACAGAACACGTCATAGAACATGGTCTGGCTGCTAGAGTGTCATTTGTGCTGTGAATGACATAGTGAAATCTCAGCACAACATGAGGTCATATCACTGCAATGGTGATAGGAACAGTAGCATCAGCTTTCATATGTCTGGGACACAAATTACATGGACCTCAGAAACACATTCTGGGTGCTGCAGTAAACTACAGCTAACACACCTACTATTGTCACTGGAGTAGCTGAATTTAAATGTTTCATTTTTTCTGCTGAGGCATGTAGTAACCACAGCATTATCCAGGCATGTAGCTATAACTTGGCTACAACCTAGTCCTGTGTGGTTTAACCCCAGGCAGTGACTAAGCACCATGCAGCCAACTTGCTCACTCCATCTCTAGTGCTATCAGAGAAAATGAGAAAAATAAATGTGAGAAAACTCTGGGTTGAGTTAAAGATAGTAAATAAAACAAAAGCCATGCACACAGAACACAGCAAGACTAGGAGTTGACTCACAGTTTCCCATGGGCAGACAGGTGTTCAGCCATCTCTTGGAAAGCAGGATTCCATCACACCTAGCAGAGCCCAACAGGAGAAGGTCCTGCTTGTCAAACCTGATATCCTCCTGCAACAGGGTAATCTACCCAGATGATCTAGAACATCCTGTAGATACAATCCTTTTGGGCTTCAGCAAAGCTGTTGATGCTGTGCCTCTCATGGTGTCCTTGTGGACAGAATGTCCATCCCAGAGCTGAATAACTGTGTTAGGCACTGGGTGAGCAACTAACACAGAGAGTTAGTGTGAACGGGGTGATATCAGGCTGGTGTCTGGACACCAGTGGGGTTCCACAGGGCTCCATCCTCAGCCCAGAGCTCCTCAACATCTTCATTAACAACTTCTACATAGGACTTAAAGGAATACGAAGCAAGTTTGCTGATGACACTAAATTGCGAAGAACTGTTGACTCCCTCAAGGGCAGAAAGCCCTGCAGAGAGACTTGGACAAATTAGAGAGATGGCCAATTGATGCTATGCTGGATTTTTCCCCAGCCAGCTCCTGGCACTGCCAAGAGTGTGCTGCTCTCAGAAAGCACCACAGACTGAGATGCAGCTGTAGGGTCGTGCTCTATGGCACAGGGTGTCAAGTGTCGAGGATCAGAGTAAAGAACAGAGATGGATCTTTCGTGTTGTTCCCCAAAGAAGTTTATTCCAAGAGAGGGACAGGGAAAAAGGACAAAAAACCAGCATGGCACACAATCTGTTAAACAGGGAAGGTACAATTCTTTAACCAATAGGGGAAAGAATGGGGAGGACTGCAAGGCAGAGTCTCACTTTACACTCACCAAAGAGGGAGGGACTACATGGGAGGATAACAGGTCACATGGGCCAGTGGGGGCCTCCAGGATTAGGAGATTTCCAAAGGGCAGGTGCAAGCAGGGGGTGGGCATAAGAAAGGATTGACATCTAGGAAGGGAACATTCTGGAATAAGGGGCAGGGTTGGGGTAGGATGGACAACTAAGTAGGAGGATACAACTTAGGTTGAACCTACAACATGGGGGAAATAGGAACAAACCATTACAAACTGTTAAAAGTTTTTTGAGCCTTTTCCTTTGCCTGGCTCAAACTTCAGCTTGTAGCCTCTGGCAGTGGGTGTGCACTCCTCCGCACCTGGGCTGTTACAATGTATTGTCAACAAAGCAACCACTGCTTTTTGAAATAGCCAATTGTTTGAGTCATTAAACTTCAGTCTCATACAGATAGAAAAAAAAAAAAAAATTAAGAACATGCAGTCCAAACCATTTGAAATTCTCTACCCTCCTTAATACTTTTTTCTTTCATATTAAATGGAAAGACAAAAATAAGGAAGTACTTGTTAATTGTTCCATACCAGATTACTTCTAAAAAAGACAGACCTGACTGAATGAAGGACTGTTCTCTGGAGAAGTCTTCCAATGTTCACTTTCCAATCCTCTTCCTGCTATTGTTCTAAGACAGTCATGACCCCATGAATGGAAGATACCTGGCCAGGTTGCCCAAGGTCAGTGTCATCTCAAACCCATGACAGCTGTTGCGAGGCTTGCCCTTTTTCTTCTCACCCAGAAAATCTGACGGTGTTTAACACACTGCTGTTGAGGAACACAGTCTCTGACTCTTGAGTCCCACTGACAACAGAGGTGCCATTTGAAGAAAATGGCAATTGGTTTAGAACACAACGTTTGCATCTCTTTGGGACCTGGAAGATATCCATGTGTTCTTTTATTGTCCAAGTTAGCACCGCACTTTTGCCAGATTCAGATTTATGCTTTACCTCAGCCCTTTCAAATCCTTGATGAATGTCTTGATTTATTAGTTCAACCTTTCTTCTGCAAGCGCAGTTCTCCTTGCAATATCAGCCTACGGAAATTGTTACAACATTATGGAAAAAAAAATGCAGGAAAAATACTACCAGACTCATTTGTAGTATGTACACACTAAATATTTTCTGGAAACTTCAAAATGAAAAGCAAATACTTTGTGCCAACAAAGCAATTATAATAAGGAACTGACATGAATGCTTTGCAAGAGTACGCTCTGTGCCATCGATAAAGTGTTTTGTTCTTCATTTGAATGCAAAACTCACCCATCCCCACATAAAATGCATAATTTCATCCCAGACTGACACATGCAGTTTCCATGACTGCACGTCTGCTGCACACATTTCTATTGTGCATGAACTGATAATTCCCAAGTGAAGTAAAATACTGCTTGCATTCTTCATGCAGACCAGCCAAAACTCCTGTTTTGAAAAACAAGTCTTTCTTCACTCCTTTTTCTCTTCCATAAACATCATGAAAAAGAATTCTAAAATAGTTTCTTTTAATGCTCTATTTTAATGAGCAAATTACAATTTCCATGATGCTTGAACTCTTTTGCTGTCTTTGATACTGAATCTACAATATAACTCTGTTTTACTGACCCTTTTTTCCTCTGCGCCCTGCCTAAGGTGGATCATTTTTCATGGTAGTCTGAAAAGTATAAGAAACCTCAACTAATAGTGAGTAGTCACCAATGACACACAAACCTCAACTAAACAAAAGTCCTATTTTCCCCTCAAACCCACATAACATAAAATAAATTTAAAAAAAGAGAAATCACTTTATAGCCTTGTAAGGCTATTCAATATTTTGACTACTGTTCCATCTTATCATTTATTATGGACTCCTACAATTTTTACCTATGCAGCAGATGGTATGGAATACAAATTTATCAAAAGGTTTTTAAAATGCCACTATGCCATTTTGTATCTAGGCACTCAAGTGTTCATTAAAAAAAAAAAAAAATTAACTCTAAAGCAGCAAAACCATGATGCAAAATTCTTTTGTGATAATATGAAATATCTCCAGATAACACCTGACATGAGAATAAAGACTTTTGTTCCTAAATAGTTTGCTTTGAGTTTCAAAGTGTAAGAGTTGTCAATGTATTTTCATTTCACACTTAACTTGAGACACAATATTAAACAATTTGGAGGAAATCCTCCCTCCAGGGAACTTGTAATCATACATTGGAATCTGATATTCCTCTGCAAAACCAACAAGGCAACTGATTGCTGGAAAAAAACACATCATCTATATATATGGTGCAGAGATTTTTTTTTCTTTTGACTGGAAACAATTATCTACCATAATTTTATGGGTTCCTAATTTCTTTCTCTCTTTGTATTCTATTAAGCTCTTGGCCAGAATATGTGAACAAGTGCTAATGAAGGGGATTTACAGAATGCATTGACACATAACCTGTAATTTATATTGTTACTTTCTTATTTTTTTTATCCTGTAAATTCACATTTCTTTTATTCAGGATCCACCAGACTATGAGAATTATAACCTTCATCAGGCTCTCAGCTTGGATTCTAGAGTATTGTTTAAGCTGTCTTAATACTGCAAACAACAGAGATTAAAAAATTATCAACATCTAAACTGTATTTGTATATCTCTGCACAGTCATCTAAATCACATTCTCCTTGTTAGCCAATGGCTTCTTTTTCCAAATATCAAGGTCAAGGAAACATCTCACAAGTCCTCTCTCTATTTCAAACAAGCCCATAATCACACACATCACCTTATTTCTATTCCAAAAGAAAGGCTGAGATGCACCAGCTAACTCAGCAACTCAGCTAAAGGGTCTTCACAGCCCTTGCTTCTTTGTAAATCATTTTACACTCTGCTCTTCCTCCTCCTCCCAAAATCTTCATGGACGTTCTGCTCTTCCTTGCATCAAAACTGACTTCTGTGTTGTCAACTGCTCATTTTAAGCCATCCACCCTTTTCCCCCATTTTCCTGGAAATTCTGCTGCAGACTGTACATCTTGGCATGGTTAAATGGAAAATTTTCAGTTCTTTTATTGTAGAAGCAGAAATAAGCTCTATTTTTTAACAGAAGCTATGTATAGAGAATGTCATCTGTCCTTATGCATCCTACAGATTGTCACCTATTGAAAAACCTAGCAGCTCATGTTTTTCTAGTTGAGCTGTAAACGTGTACCTTTTTAGCATTTACTGCATTATTCTAGAGAAAGACCAATCCACTCTATCATCACCAAGAGGCAGATGATGTTATTGCACAGTCAGCTGCCATAAAGACTTCAGAAAACCTCTTGTGACAGCTTTTACACTGCATTTACTTCTCTTTTCCTGCATACAGGACTCTTTCAGAGATTACTGGTAACTGTGTTCTGAGTCTCCTGCAGACAACCTTGGAAGTTCCAGGGAAATGCACCTTTTTTTTTTGTCTGATAATTCTGAGTAGGTCATTATAATGAGAGCACATAAATTACTGTGGGTCATCTGAAATCCTCTAGATTTCTGTTCACATAGGACAAGTTTGTAGGCAGATAGTTCTGCTTTGAATAGATAACCATGGAGAAAATGGCATTTGATACTAGAGTCAACCAAACTAAAAATAATTCAGAAACAAAATTGAAAGTTTTTATTTATGTCACCAGACAGAGCTTCAGAAACAACACTGGAAGTTTTAGTTATGTCCAGCACGAGCTTGTATACATGAGGATTTGATGCAATGATCTGTTCACATACCCCTGGTGTAGACTTTTTAATACATGTTTTGTGGTCAGTCATTCTTATGTGAGATATAATCTTGAATACTTTTAGATGCTTACTGCAGTGCTAAAAGCCAAGAATGTAAAACTCAAACTTTGTCTTACGATTTTGCTAGGTGACAACTAATGAAGTAACACCTGTCCAAAATGTAGGAGTCAGCAAGAAAAAAAAGCAAGAAATTGTCTAAATTATTTAATAAAACAAAATATTACTTTTTTAATTGAAGATTTTATTCTAGCATTGCAAAAAGTATTATACTGGCTTTTAGTTATTGTAAAAAGAGCCTCTGAAATACATCTGAAAACTCTTGACCAACCTGTACCAAACTATTCCTACAGTGAAGACCATAGACAGATAAAAATGGTGTAATTTATACTGGACTGTGATTTATATCACTCTGCATTATTATCTCTGCAGATTTAGCTAATGCTGTCACAATCAGAAAGCCTCTACCTTTGATCCAGAAAAACTTTAAAAAAAGTACTGCTGTATTTCATAAAGCATACTTTGTATCACAGTAAATCTGTTGAATAAACTTGGTCTCAGCTAGTAAAAATTAGAAAGCTTAGAATTAGAAACAGCTTATAGAGGTAGTTTATGATTTACACACAAAAGAAAAAAAATCCTTTTCTGTTGCCAACTGTTACAACAAAGAAAACTTCTATCATGTTCACAGACAGAACATTCTTCAGACCTCATAATCCCTATGCCTCAGTTATATCATATAGTAGATGTCCAGAGCTACAAAGTACTCAAAACACTTGAAATCCTCACACTCACTGCCCAGAATTGCTGCTAAATAAACAGCCTTTTTCCTCAAAAGCTCTATATTTGAGATGGTATAGGTACTCTGAAGTCACTATAGCAAGAAAAATTCCTGTCTGTAGCCAAACTGGTTTTATTAACTGCCTGTAGTACCAAGCAAACTTTAGAAAGATGGCAAAGAAAGCCAAACAGCTCAGTTACTTATGCTAAGCAAGTCCAACTACATTTTGCAGAAATATAACAGCAACACCTCAGAATATAGCTCTGAAATAACTTAACAACATGTCAGAATATAGCTCAGAAATAACTTCGCAACATAACTCTTCCTGTGACATTCAGGTTAGCAGTCAGTGGTAATGTCATAACACTCAAAGAAAAGCCACCTGAATCTACTCAACAGGATGCTGATTTCTGAGAAGTCAGCCAGCTACCTCTGTTGAGGGCTTTAATGCCTACAGCCCTGTGTGTGGGTCAGTGGGATTTGTCAGGAGCAGAACCAAGGAAGCACTTGTCAAAGGCATGCAGTCAAACAGGTGCACATTTTCTTCCACCTAAATTAATGGCAAAACTCTGCCACATGAGAACACTTCATCCTAAAGGAAAAAGTCTTAATAGCCTTAATAATTTGAAATAGTAAGATGCCATTACTACTGTGTCTTGCCCCTTTGGTTTAAGCTTTGCTTTTCAAAGTCAAAAGAAATTGAAAAACCTCAGCACATGTAGTTGGAAAAGAAATAAGAAAATTCTTGAGGTACTGGCATCCTGAGGATTCACTTGCCTCATTTCATTACTGAAACATATTTTTAATCAGAAAATTGTGAAAAACTCATGCTTCTTTTGGTAATGTACAAAAACTTATTCCCTGACTAATGTAAAAATGAAAATAATTGTTAGCACTGGAATTCTTTCAGTGGAATCTAGTGTTGTTATTGAACTACTAGTTTAATTTCTCTTCATATTGGCATGTATGAGACCTTCCTTCCTCCCTCCCTCCCTCCCTTCCCATTTCCATTAGACTTGTGGAAAAAAACAAGAATCCAAAAACACCACAGACAATCCCCTCCTGAAACTCCATCTCTTCCTATACAAGTGATAATTTATAATAACAAAATTAATATATTTTTATATAAATGAGTGCTGTGCACACATACACAAATCCTAAAGCTCTTACCTGATGCTGTTTTGCTCTGATGCTGTTTTGCTCTACTTTAAATATTTTGCTTATCTATATTGTTATTAGGGTTTTTCTGTACTAAAATGTTGACATTTCTTCTGGATGCATGCCTTTGCATACAAATTACATATGTAAGTTTTCCATGTCTTGTCAGTTATTAAAGAGGAAATAGCTTAACCATGGAGACAGAAAATCCTCCCTTGATGGGTTTTTAAGAGCACCTGGGAGTGCTCTGATCTGAAGCACAGAGCTCCATTGCAATTTCAGTGCGAGCACTGGCCCTGGTCACAAACACTCACTTATTGATTCAGAGGTTTCTGGGACACTCAAAGCATTTTTTCCCCCTTCCATCTTCCGAATACACATGGCTCCCAGCTTCCAAGGGAATTTTTCCAGTAGCAAGAAAAATTTAGCTAATTTGCAAAACTACTATTGCTCCTTGAATACTCTGTATTTTACTTGTATAGCTCCTAGGAGTTCTTACAGTTTCTCTGTTAGAAGTCTTCCTTCTTGGGGTAACATACTAGAGGCTACTAAAAAATTGTGCAGACAGGTAAACTAAATATTTGGAGTGTAAAAGAGAAAACCTTTAATTCCCAATGAAAGTTATCCTAAGGAGAGGCAGAAAGTTTTTTGAATCCAGCAAGACTTGGAATAGAAGATAATGAAATATACAATGCAGGTCTTTTGCTCATATGGGGCTTTAGTCAAAGTGTGTTGAAATAAAAAAAAAGCTAATTTTTTCTGTTGAGAGCTGTTTTAAGGGTGTCCAGAATACTGAATCATCACTTCATAAATCTATGCGAATATAATTTTCCTTCCTCTCCTCCTCTTCTGATGGATAAATCATCATAAAAATCTTCAGGTCATTGAAGAGAATAGTTTTCTGTGATGAAAGACATGGTTTTACTTAGCTGAAACCAAATGACTTTGAAGCCCAACAATAACAACATTTTAATGGAAGAAGAAAGGAGAAGGAGAAAGCAGAAAAGATAAAATACTGGAGTGAAATGACTGCAGTTCCTTTAAAAGTGATTGCTTTTGATCCTTGCTCAGTTCAGTAGCAATATAAAACATAGAAATAAGAATTTCTGTGACTTGTTACTGTGTAATAAAATGTTAAGATGGTGATCAGATGAGTTTCTTATGAATAGATGAACCCAAAGGCAAAGAACTGTTATCCATTATCTTTCCCAAGGGTACTTTATTCTCACCTGCTCTAATAGGAATTAATTCCCCAAAATTCTTTGGCACTTCTAAAAGGCATTATTTCCAGGCATTAAAATTCCAAATGGTCTGAGCATATTGTGATAGAAAAAGTTCAGAATGTTGAAGAAAATTAGTATATTGAAGTCTTTCCTTCTACCACCAGTTCAGCTCAGGAATTGTATGGGAAACTATAGCTGTTTTTTTTTTTTTTTTTTGTTTTTTT
>CM031860.1:42161427-42214178 GCA_018697195.1 Certhia americana | reverse complement strand
GGGGGGTTGTTTTTTTTTTGGTTAATAGACAAAGGTTTAAATGTTATATTTGAAAATAGACTAGCTCAGCTTAAGGTTATGTTGATGAAAGGCAGTCTTGACTCTCTTCATGCTGACTCTAGAGATCTTTCATTAGCAGTCTTCAGTTTCCATTATGAAATAGTCTTCAGTTTCTCTTCTATTCAAGTCATTAGTATGTCATAAAAATTTACATAAACCTCAATTACCTCCAGACAACATTAAATTTTATAGAGAGGTTATGGAGATGAAATTTCTAATTAAACAAGGAGAAGAAATAAATAGAGGAAGAAATTCCATGAAGTCACTCAGCTGCAGTCACTGAAAATGTCCCCATGGCATCTAGGACTGAGGGGCCAAACACATTTATTGTACCCACACTCAAGTTACTGATACCATCTTAGAGAGGCAATTTCTTTCATGGGCTTAGATTGTCAGGGGAAACTAGACTTGTCACTGATTGAAAGTGAGTGTGTCTCCCAGTCCAAAGGCAAATCAAAGTTCTAAATCTTCTAAATGCACGAATGGCATCATAGCCACCCTGCTGTGGTCAAAAAGCATAAGGACAAGGTCTTGGAGCACTCTGGGACATGTGGCTCAGGAGCACTTGTTCTAGAAGTGAGATTCTGCTCATCAGCCATATCTTGCAGCTGTGAGAGACTGTGGCTGCAGGGCCAGTTTGGTTTAGGTTGCTTCAGGAATATAAACAGAGCAGCTTGTTCCCATTCATGCTGGAGAAAATTTGAATGGAGCCCTTTCCTACACTCCCTGGCTAGTGTGATTTGGTTCAGTGTGAAACGTAAAGCATCCTGACATTAAGCAGCTTGTGATAACACTTCACTGTTTGTTTTATTGACTTAGCAAAGAACAGATGCTAATTCCTGGTTAAAGCTCTGCAAATATATGATAATTTAATGAAAGATTTAAAATAAGGTATCTGGAAATATTCTGATAAGGAGACAAAAGTGACATTTTGGAGATACTTAGGCTTGCAAAACAACTCACAACACCTCCCTTCACAAAAAGAAAGAAAAGCAGCTCTCTTTTCTTATAATTTCTGTATAAACACTACATAATTACACATTTTAAAAAAATTAACCTTTGTAAGACATTGATAAACAGCTGCAAGGCAGGCTTTAAGTGCTTCAAGCACTTCAAGCTTTGAGTAACTCTGGCAGTTTTGAAACATAGGTTTCAATATGGGCTGTTCAAAATCATTATCAGTATACAGGAAACATTTTTTTAACTGCAATTTTTGGGGGATTCTAATGAAGGAGAATGCAGAAGTATTGAAAGTGTCTGCAGGGCACAGAAGGAGTCAAATGATGAAGAAAATGAAGCTTATTTCTTAAAGTGCATGCAAGTGAGGCCACATGGATCAACACTGTTGTGTTTTTCATATGTTGGTCTCTAGGAAGTCAGGAAAGATAATATATATCTGGGAAATAGTATTTACAATAGTTTTTCTTGGTTCTTAGGTCTTCCAGGTTATTCCCTTTTTTTCTCCCTTCTACCCACAATTTGTACTTTGACTTTCCTCTGTCTTTCAAGGTCAGTTTCCTATCATCTAGTTACAGAGGCAGATTCTGAAAAAGAGATTTAACAGGGCAGTTAAAACTGCCACAGAAGTGAGAAGTCTCAAAAGGAGGAACATTGGTTCTACTTTACATTGATCAGAGTAGTATACCCAGGACACTGTAAAGAGGAAAAGAACTATTTCTATTTCCACGCTTCATTTAAATGCAGAGATATTTTTTGCTCAAGGGATACTTTAGCTGTAGCAGGATGCAATTGCTATGCAAACTCATCTAAGCATTTTTCTAGTCTTCTCAGTCATCATTTTTCCTGTCTGTCATTTACTGATGTTTCCTATTAAAATGCACCCATACAACATGTGCAGCATCCATCCTTCTCTTGCAAAACATATTGTTTTGGATTTTAAATATTGGGGATTCAGGCATAAAAGTATGGAGTAACTGACTGTATTCACAGGCTTTTCAAAATTCTTGGATTTCTTTCCCAAAATTCACCTGGAACGATACAGCTAAAAAAGCAACTCCTCAGCCAAAAAGGAATAGTGCTAAAGATTTGCTTCTTGAGGTTTCATTCCCCATCTACTTCAATCAGTAATTATTATTTAGCTGACATGCACAATTCGCTGGTTTGGTTTGTTTGGAATTTTCTGCTTGTGCTCTCCCGTGGTACTAGGGAGAAAAAAGTTGTAACTGCAAATAGCTATTGTATGACTTTGTATATACTTTGTATACAAACGGTATATACTTTGTAATACAAATTGTATATACTTTGTAAGCCGGTTGACATAAACAACCATCAAAAATAAGAGTTTCATGTTCACAAGTACAGACAAAGAAAAGTGCTGGGATCTTGAAGTGTGTCACTTCATCGTTACATGAGAATTGTGCGTTCACATGGTTTGTTGTTTTGCAGGAGAATGAAAGCAGCAGCGAAACTTCAAAAGTATAATGCAGTTTATAGAATCTCTCAAAAAGGACAGTGGAGAGTGGCTTTTCTGGGGAATGAACAAAGCTCAGTGGCCTTTCTCTTTCCACTAGTGAAACCCCTCAGCCTGTATCTGTTGCCATGGGAATGTAAAATTTCCAACCAGGCCAGTTTTTTTGGGCCTGAAGTCCTAATCCTCTTTTTCTTCAACTTCTTTATAAAATAACCATATGCTCAGTTTGCTTAATGAAAGCTAGAGACACCTGCTCTGAGGCCTTACCTGAACCAAAGAAAGCCTCAGATCTTCCTGAGAGTTTTGTATCCTGTGGCCAATGACACACATTAGATTCTCAAAATGTGATTTTGTCTATGGAAAGTTTGCTATCAATAAGCCATCACAGACATTTCATTGCCACTATAATGCTCTCACTATTACCATTCATAAATCAGCAGCAGACAGAGAAATAGGCATATTTTACTTAGATGAAAAAGATCCTTAAAGCTTTATGTTGCTTTTTCTCAGTGCATAAAACAGCTATTTTGAAATCCTTCATGGCAGGAGCTCTTATGGACCCGAAGTAATATTTTCCTTTTTCTGCTTTGCATTGCCCTTCAAGAAAGGACACATTAGTCTTGAAGAAGCACAAAGCGTACTTTTAGAGTGTAGTTTTGCAATTAAAATATGATGTTAGTTTTAACCAGCATATTTCATCTACAAGAGTGAGTGCTGTAAAAGAAACCATTACAGTTCTATGATAAAGTGCCAAGCCAGAGATCTGCAAGTAATTTTTCTAGGACAATATATATGCATGAAACGATCTATAGGTTACACACATTCCACATTATACACATCACTTATTGTCCCAGGAAAAGAAACTGAAAGCACTGTTTTAGCCCATCCTCCAAACAGCAAATATATGGTGTTACAGAGGCACCTCCCATGAAACATAATCTTAGAGCCATCAAAAATGTATTTACTACAAGTTACGGGACGTCCAATCATCCAGTCTCTCTTTCACTTTTTGGAACTCCTACAGTTTCTCATTTAGTGTTCTTTAGATATGCATTTTTTATTTTACCGTTGCCATTTACAGATCTGTGAAATAAGACAATGTTTGATCTGTCTACAGTGGAGTTGCTACAGAAAGCATAAAGACATTAAATTCTTCTTTTGGTTGGTTTTTTTTTTTTTTTTTTTTTTTTTTGTGTCATTCAGTACTCTGCAAAATTATTCTAACAAGTTGAATGTGCTGGATCCTAATGAATAAATCATATGCATTATGCAAGGTCTGTCCTGTGCAGATTTTCAGTTTTTTCACTGTACTTTTCCAGCCTATGTGTTAAGAATGTACATTTGCTTTCGCTAGCCCTTGGTATAAATGCATGTTAGTGCATTTTTGTTTTGTGGATTGTGTCATTATGGGCTTAAAGAGAATTTTGTTTAATCAAAGGACAGACTGTCAGGACTCTTTTCTTGCTCATTCTATGTGTTTTTTCCTATTCTTACATCACTTTTACCCCTCAAATCTCTGGATGTCAAGAACATTGTAAAGAAAAGTTAAGGTTATTAGAAAAATGAGTCTCCTTCTACTACTCAGCATTGTGCAAATGACATCCTGGTAGTGACAGCCTTCTAAACTCCATTTAAATTGAAAACATATTGAAAGTATAAGTATTTAGATAATTAAGTATCCTGTAATATCAAGAGATAAATTGGTGGTAATTAATTGGTTTATTTTCTCTTTCCTTTTCTTTGCAATATTTGTAATCCCTGAATAAATACTTCCATTATCCTTCATAAGTCTTTTCTCTTTCTATTTCTCTATAGAATCACAGAATGTCCTGAGCTGGAAGAGACCCTAAAGATGATATAGTACCAGATCCCCCTGCCATGGTCAGGGACACTTTTCACTAGATCACGTTGCTCAGAGCCCCTTCCAACACCTCCAGGGATGGGGCATCTTTCTTCTTTTTCCTTTTTAAGTGAATGGCATTTACGTGTAGCCTAACATGAACCTGCTGTGATAGTCAAGATGTCATGGATGTTTGTACAATGAAAGCAGAACACACATTGGGAATGAAAAGGCATAATCACCTTGCAGGTGAAAGAATGAGTCCTGGCAGGGAATGCAGTGGAAGTAAAGTGTTAACCTCCAGACCCTGTAGTGAATAGGTACCTTCTGCTGATAAAATCTCCTGCTGCTCAGAAACAAGATCTTTTCTCCTGTCTGATGTTCAGCAGTATCACTTCTCTCCTGCTCTGCAGTGTCTCCTTTTGCATTGTGGTGTTAAACGTAGATTGCAATGAATCCACACAGATTATGCTGAAAATCCCTCCATTTCAGTGAGAAGAACTCAGAGTTTTAAAGGAAGTTTCAGCTGGCAAGGTAATAAGGCATAGGAGCAGTAAAAGTTTTGGACTTTAAAAAACAGTTAGCTTGCTTCAAACCAAAAAAATTAACCAAAATGTTGGTTTGAGTGGGCTTGCTCAGTAAGCTCAGATTTAACCATGAAAGCCTTAGCAATGTGAGAAAATGCTTAGCATGATTAGCATTTCAAATTTTTAATAAGTGATTTATCTTCAACAATGTTGTAATCAATATTTTTGTTAAAAAAAAAAAAGTTTTCAGTTAAGGGGTTGAAGTGACGTCATTTTGTGCTGTTTCAGTTTCTGCCTAACTCATTACGTACACACAGGTCTCTGAAAGAGATTTTTAATTTTTCAGTAATCTTTACATGGTCACCTGGGATCAATTTTTCTTACCAAGCAATTTGGACAGAATGCAGATGGAAACATTCAGAAGAGATTTAAGGAATAGGGCTGATAGTTCATCTTCTTCAACACACTGCTCATATGGTGTGAGAGAAATAAAAACCATGAGAAAAAAAAGAAAGTCTCAGTGAAAGATAAGGATCAATAAGAGATTCAAATAGACTTTAAGACATTTTGAATCATAGATCTGTCTGCAGATTGTTGTCTGATAATTTACCTTTGCATTTTATATGACTCATAAACACTTTTTGAGTCTCAGAACTCAGATAAAAATTTACAGCATGATTGTGCATTCCAAAAAGAGAGTATTAAAAATAATTGCAGAATTTCACAACTTTTTTCATACTTCTAGTTGTTGTAGAAATTTTAATTTAGAATCTTCTTTAAACATCAAAAATTTTGCTTGAACTTTTGTAATAAGGTGAAAAAAGTAAGTGAAAAAGAATATAGGATCACTTAATAAATATTGCTATAACTAATTATGAATTTATTAATTGTTCTTTTTGTGGAAATACATTTTTTTCTGTATTTATATTGATGTCAGTAAGAACTTATGAATTTGACAGTTTTCTCAAATATAAAAAAGAAATTTTTTGTTCTGAGCTCAGGCAGTGCTGTTAGCTACCAGATTCATATTTTCAGTTCTACTTCATGTGGCCTATAGCCAGGTGTTGGAGCTGAGCTCCAAGATCTCTTTCCAGACTTCAAGGGAGTGTTGTCTCTACAAACAGTTCCAGTGAGTGAAGGCACATCCTCTAGTGTTTACTATTAAATCAAAAGTATATCCTTGAGTTTCTCTGTCATAACTCCTATGTTGTGTGTTCTCAGAGTAACCCACCACACCCAACCTGCTGTTCTTTTGACAACAAGAAAAACTAATCTGTTGATACTCTGTTCCTCCGGAAGTGAAAGGGTCTAAAATGATGCCACTACCTTTCTGCAGCATTTAACAAGGTAGAATAGGAAAATATCAAGTTTATAATCCAATATACTAAAAAACATGACAATGGTGGCACCAGTTTCAATAGTTATAGCAGATTAAGATAGAAAAGGACGTGCCTACCCAACAGTGATGTGCTTGAATAATCTGCACAGAGAGTTATATCAGAGTCTGTATTTCTTTTGAAAGGTTCTCCATGTATCATGTGAGTGCATACTCCTCAGGTTTACTGAGAACAGCTAATAATCAATGTTGTAGTTTAAGGCTGCAATTGAAAACAACATCATTAATTCTCATGTACATGACATGTCACTCTTTATGTAAAGAAACATTAGTAAGAGATGGCTAATGGGAAAATTTTCGAATACAGTTTCAGAGAAGTTCCCACTATATGCTGGACTTTCTCCACTTCAGGGATAGAGCTGTGGATAAACAGGGCTTATAGCTTACTAGGAACTCTTTCCCACAGAGTAGCACATACTTATTAAAAACTCTGGGAGACATAAAAGCAAAAAATGGAAGTTATGACCAAAATTATGAGTTATAAATAAATTCAAATCTTAAGTTTCTGTTTGGATTCTTTAGTTTTCATTTAATAGTTTGTTTTTTAGTTTCATTTCCCTGGGAATGTTCCTATTGAACAGGTCATGTCTTTACTTTTGAAGAATAATTATGAGAATAATATACTTATTAAACATATCATCTTGAAGAGAAAAAGGAGCATTGGAGATACCTGTCCTAAAATAAATAAAAAAAAAAAAATCAAATGTGTGATTGTTTACTATGGCACAATCACAAAAAAATGTGTGAAATGGATGTAACATGCAGGTCTTATTGTACTTAATGGAATTTTTAAGAAGAGTTGAGTACCAGTACATGGCCATATTTTGTCTTGCTTTTTTCTGAACTCCTGTATGAAGTATTTCACAATGTGTCAACAGTGAAAAAATAAAAGTCAAAGCTGCTTTTAAGGGCATAGCTGAAGTGAAAACCAGATTTAATTGAATAAATGAAATTCATTAATTTACTATTTCAAGTGAAGGCAATGCATGTGGGGTTCCACCAAGGTTAATCAATTTATCTGTCTGAAGGGACATAACAAAATGGTGAGTACCAGATGATGGTGCTGAAGTTTGTTTCTTATTGGTGAGTTGATAGAAGTCAAGGGATTTGTAAATAATTTAGATTTCATTTTTGTAATAAAATCACAACATTATTGACATGTGTCAAGACACCCTATCTTCACAATTTTAGTAGTCTAGGAAAATTGTTAAATATAATCATCACAAATAACTGATTTATGACTAATAATGTAAATTAGAGAGTTACAGCACAGTTCATTATTTGCATGACTCTGTTATAACTTTGTTTTCAGTTGATTGTCCTATTAGCAATTTTAAAGATAAAGTGCATGCTGGATGTATCCTCCAGAGTGCTTCAAAGGAATTTGTTGAGCTTGTAGCCCTGATTGAAAACTTGCATAGAAATGGTTCACTTCAAAGAAAGTTATGTTTAACAATGCTAAAATTAAAGCTGATCAGTTTTGATTTAAACCATTTGAGCTTCCTGTTTTGGGTACAGATTTTTATAGGGCTTGATCTGGGATGTAGGCTGGTGTCAGATTTTCTTCTGTTGTCCTGCAAATAATGATCCAAATCCAGGCACTGGGGGCTGCTCCCATGCCAGTAACTTTAACTTGCCAGGGGACTTCCTCAAATACTGGAATTTCATCCCTTAAACTCAAAAAATCCAGGGTCTGTCATGACTATGGCTTGTGTCAAATAGCACAGGTCAGGGACCATGACCAAGGGCATCTTGTTTGCGGCAGCCCTGTTTTGGGGCTAATACAATTTAACAGCTTGTTCACAAATGCTTCCATTCTAGTCTGTCCTCTGTACCACAGTGCTCCCCATCAAGCTTAAAATGTTTTTTTCCTTTATAAATTACACTTTATGAATGCTTGTACAGTTAAGCAGCCAAAAAATCAGATCTCACTAGGAAAACTTAAGCTTTTAATACCTCAAGTAATGAAAAACGTTTATGCATGTGGCTGGATTCAAACGTTGTCGGGGTAGATTAGACAAATATTGCAAGCCAAGCATTTGAAAAATAAAGAGTGCATATTCAAAACCTTTAGCTACAGTGACTTGCTCAGGAACTATGGTTTCCTTAGGCAGAGTTCTGTCACCCTAATCACAACGTTATAAGTTTATTTTTCTCTTGTCCTTTCAGGGCTTTTTTTTACTTTTCTCATTCCCTGTTGAAAGGCTGCAAGAAGGGACTCAGACATCAGTCTTTTGCACTGCGCATTGACTGCTTTCCATAGAGAAGCTTGTCATTCTATGAGTCAGGGTGAAATACACAGAGATATTTACGGAAAAAACAAAAATTAAATTCCCCAAATATGTGCAACTTTTGCCTACAGGACATCTTAAAATGTGACCTATATTAAAAATATTTTTAAATTATTCATGCCAAAGATCACACCTTAACGAAAAACTTCCCCTCTTGGACAACTTTTAACTCCCAGCCTTAGGCTACTCCCACTAAATTAGTTCTTCATTTTATATATATTCCTTAGATTGACAAGAGTTAAATGTACAGATATGTTTAATTATAAGCATTAGCATGAGAAATACATGCAATAGTTTCTTTGTCTATGTATGTTTATGTGTGAATTTTTTGAACTGTATTTTGGAACTATTCCTTTATGTTTCTTCCACTGTTTTCCTCTATACACAATGAACTGAGTTTGTTTTTCTGAGTTTGGCACCTCTATACTAAGAGACTAAGGAAATGGTCAAACATATTTTAGAAGGGAGAGATGTAACTGCTTAATTGTATCTCGCTGAACACATATATGTGCAAAAAAAGAAGAGGTTATTGTCAGTGATATATAACTTTTTTAAGAAAATGGTGGTTTATTACAGAAATTTCAAGCAAATTCTGTGGTATTTAAGTGTAAATGTCACTCCATTTTCCCATCTTCTAGTTACAAGTGCTTGGGTTTCTTAAACTGTCCCAATTCTCCCTCTGCTGCAGAGAAAGGGGGTGGAAAATTTAGACTCAAAGACAGCCAACTGTTTAGTGCTGATTTACATTGAGTGAGATATTCTTTACTTGAGCATGATGCTTTTAATTAGTCTTTGCTCACAGGTTAAATTGTTACTGCTTTTGACCGTACTGCAGGTACCCGACTGATCTCAGATATGTTATGTATGTACTGAAAAAAAAAAAAAAAAAAAAAAAAAAAATATATATATATATATATATATATATATATATTAGAGCTCATATGATCTGACTTGAGTTCCTGAGAGTCTGAAACTCAGTCTCAATCTGTAGGACCTGTTTGTATAGAATATATTGTGTTTACTTTCACTCTGGAAATGTCATGTATTTCCATGTAACAGTATTCCTCCTAACAGTAACATAAAACACTGGCTGTGCTTGGCATGGTAGTAACTGAGAGTTAAAATTAAATAAATTAGTTTGCCTTGGGTATCTTGGGTATTTTATGAGTATTGGGATTAAATATGTTCCTTTTTTCAGAACACATGAATGAACTAACATTTTCTTACTGAAGACTTTCTATCCTTCAAAGATTTGTCTCTTGATTAGGAGTTACATATGGTCTTATTCAGTTCTCAAGCATAGCTGTATTTTTATGTAGAGGCTTTGAAATTTCTCAAATGCAAGGCTCTTAATTTACTGGAAGTAAAATTAGCAGAGGGGTAATTTTCCTTTAGCTATTTTAAAAAATGCCTGAGATACTATGAAACTAAAGGTGTTTTCCCAGATTGTAAACAAACTGCAGCTAAGTCAGACCTAAAGTTAACATTCTCTTTTAAGAGAGATTATCAAAGTATTTTAAATTAGAAAGGCCAAATCAGGGTGTATTGTGAAATGGATAATGGCTAGACATTTAATGACAGTTTGCAAAAAAGATGATGGGAAATGATTATATAGTTGGAAAGGACCAAGGAACCAGGATAAACTGACAGTAAATGACAGTTCATGTGCTTTGTCCAACTCAGCTTCAAACATAACTAGTGCAGAAAACTGCAGAGATGCCCAAGACAGACTAGTTCTGTTGCTTTCAGGTGTGTGTATGTGACCTTTTACATGAGAAAGGGGCAAACTGTCAATCCACATGACTGTTGAGTCTGGAAAGTTCACTCCTCATTGACCATCTTGACATTCTCTTTTTTTTTCATGCTTGATTTGATATTGCTAGCAACAGTTGCAATATCTGAGCGTCAGGTCACCAACAAAGCAGTCCTTAGAAGTCTTGATGGAGTCTCTGATATCAGATGTGGTAAGGTCAAAAGTGTCAGAATTTTGACTAACTGCAAGAAATGCTGAGAAAACTCAGGCAACTTATGAAGGCATTGGTGGCTGTTCACTGAAAGTCTCCTAAGTCTGAACAGACAGGCAATTTTTGGACTGAACTTGAAAATTATTTATTCTGTGTATTATATTGTAACAAAACTCTGGGGTCTGTGTACATATCTCTGTTAAAGTTGAACCAGGAAATCCTAGACTTCCATTGTGCACCCTTCAGAAGCATCACGGTGACTCACAGGCAGAAAGAGAAAGAATTACCATAAATTTCATGACTGATTACCTGTCTGGTGGCACATGAAAAATGGTTGCTTGTTGGCCACATCCACTGCTTTTTCACCTGATTGTGGGCTATTGTCTTCCTTCTGCATTATTCCTAGTTTAAAGCTCCCCTCACGAGGCTAGCCACCTGGTTGGCAAAGTTGCTCTTGTCCCATGCAGCTGGGTGAATGCTATCTCTCCTTTTCAGGATTTGATCCTTAGGGGTCATAAAAATCTCAAATCCCTGTTGTTGACCCCAAGTACACAGCTAGGTGTTGACCCTGTACTATGAATATTCTTGAATACTTTTGTACTTTCTTTTTGCTAATAGGAAACAACAATAATTGCTATGAAATCAAAAACTGTGTCTCAAGAGACTTACAGCTCCCATGAGTTTTTAAGAAAGTAATTAAGGTGTTGTTAAAATTATTTTTGTCATTTCTGAGACTTGAGAGTGTGTCTGGACCACATTTAGAAGTTTTCTTAAATCTTGAAGACTAAATACTTCCAAGATACTTCAAACAATGCAAACTGTAGCACACAGCTTTTGTATCACTGATGTCTTGAGGGAGAAGTCAAGGAATCTCAGTTAAAAAGTCTCTCAATGATTTGCAGTGTGCTACATTGCTATACCATCAGTAGTGAGCATAAGATTTGTATTTTCCCCAAATTAAAGGGTGCTATGGGGCAAGTTGTTTTCTTGATGTGACGGCTTTGATCGTTTTGCAGTGAAATAGTTGTCTAGACTTAGGATACTTTCATTGTTTTCAGGTATTCTGCAAGTTTTAAAGTCTATACAGCAGAGTGATGAGGAGGAATGATGTCAGCCTTTCACTTTGTTTCATTAACTCCTGCTTTTGTTTTTTGAGTTCTTCCTGATCCTTAAAAAAGTAAACACCTGTTTCTTTTACTTCTTCCAGTTTTTAAAAACTATTGAGCTGGATAAAGACTATAAAGCTGGATCCAGTTGGGATCTCCAGTTCCATCATACCTGTGATAGCTAGACCTAGGTAAGGTCTATTGAGATTGGACTGTGAACTTTTGATCCAAAGTATACATAAAGTACCCAGTATTTTCACAGGTGTAATACAACTACCTCTTGAATGGCAGCTTCACCAAAAGCTCAAGAACTGGAGGAAAATAAACATAACCTGTCCAGGTTTTTTTCCCCACCAAAATGCAATACTTACATATGTAGACAATATGGTGTAAACTTGTACTATCCTGCCTGATGCTAATAATAATAGACATGCATTTCCTTTCTAAAAACAAACTGGATCTTGCAAGAAAATTGGCTATTTGTGTATGTTAAACATCTTTTTTGAATTAAAAATAAAATATGTTTGCTTATTTTAACTGAGAGAAGCAGGGTGTGGAGACTTAAATTATAATTCATTTAAATTACAACAGTTTGCTCAGAAACAGTTGAAAATAAATCATGGTTTCCTGTTTTAGCCTTTTCTTTTGATATGAGCAGGAAAAAAGGGAAATGAAGGGGAAATAACTACACTACCACAGAATAATCAATTTCTGTCTGAGATCTGAGATGGCCATCTGGTTTTGGATAACGTGACAAAGGCATGAAATTTATGAAGACAGTAAGAATGAGAATATATTAAAAAAAGGGAAAACATCAGTACAATACATGCAGACAACATGGAAAATGACAAGATCTCCCGTATGTATTTGAAATTGCTACAATTTGAGGAAGATGCTTAAGATTCAAAAAGTACTCTGTCTTTTTATGAGAGAAAATGCTTTCCACATAGATCTGGATTTTCCTTGAAAGTTACTGAAAAGTTAACTTTTCTACAAGAAAAAATATTTTTTTTCTTTTTCTTACTATGTTATCTAAAAACATTGTATAAAATAGTTTGAGATAAAGTGTTACTGATTTTACAATTAAAAAGGCAAAATATGTCTGTACGAGCCATTTAGAATAGCAATTTTAAATTTTATATTTGTTTTGTGTAACTATAAAAACAAGTCAATGTGTTTCAGATTAGATGTTTTGCTAGTAATGGGAGAATAGTTATTTTTCAAAATATATGTTTCTTTCTGCTTTCCCAAATTGGTTTATAAACTAAAATGTACCTGATAGGTGCAGAATTGCTTCCACCAAAATCCTGATATTATTCCATTTTTATCAAAAGGATTGTACAAGAAAAGTGGCTGTTGATAGAAAAATAGCACAGAACGCAATAAAAGATTTGAGGGAAACCATCTCCAGCATCTCAGATACTGACTTTAATTGCTGGAGGCTGAGAAAACAGAAACTGTTGTATTTCAACAGATAAAGATAAAACAGAGATGAATAAAACAAAATACTCTTTTCCTCATCTAATTTTTTTCATTTAAGAATATGTGACAGCCACAATTTATCTTGTGTAAAATAATTGGCAGTTGGTAACAGCCGTGCTAACAGATGGAACTTTGGTGTTATGTGTACTATTGTTTATACATGAGAATTGGGAAGACTAGATGAAGGATTACCAGTGTGAAGATATTACCCAGTTTGCCGCAGAAAAGGGATTATTCTCACCTCCAGTTCCCTTTCTTTTCTATGTTAGCTCATGAGAAAGATAGAATTTGAGGTTTGGGACAGAACAAGGCAAGGCTGCATGCTAAATGTCACAGAGAAAGTTTGAAAGTTCAGAGAATTTCCTAGTGTCTTATCTTCAGTCTTATTTTGATTTCCAGGTATTGGCATTATGCCTTGATAAAACATACAGCTGACTGAATGCATTTTTTTCTAGTGAAAAAATTGTTTAGCTGACCTATGTTGACACTAACTGTATTTTTTAAAATCTTACATACTTTTCCATACCCCACAATGTGCAATATAGGCAATACATATTTTGTCCTTGTCTTTACATATGTATCCTTTCCACTACAGTCATCTTTGCTATTTATCAATATTGGAGGTAAGGGCCACTTCTACCTCTCCGTAAGAGAACACAGTAACACACCTCAGAGAGTGGTGCTGCCGTTCTCCCTAGTCTGTGTCTCTCTTTTCCTCATCATCTGGGTGTTATTAATACATTTTATCATATAATAGGATATTCTGTCTCTTCTGCTTTATGACTCCCTTTCTTACTCTCACTGAGGGTAGATGTATCTGTTCCTGCCTCCATGGATCATAATCTCTCAGGCTTTTCACTGCAGCAGTGGTAGTGTAACAGAGGGGTTTGGATGAGGAGCTCAGCAGGCAGACATGTCAGTATGAGCTATCTGTGTTTTATTGAGAAAATCTGGAAGCTGGGTCAAGCAGGAAGTATGTATCAGAAGTATCTTTCAGGATTTGCAGTCATCTGAAGGAGCATGTTTGTGTTGGGAAGGCTTATCCAAGGTCACACACCTGTGACTGTTAAACACCAGAGAAGAGAGATTTCACTTGCCATTCCCCAGCTTAATCTGTTTTAATAATTTTTATTAAAAAGACATCCATTTTACCTTCCAAACACTATAAAAGCAAGAGAGACAAGGAATGTGGGTAATTTTAGAAATCTGTAAACTGAAGTGTCTATTGCTTATTGCTTGTGCTGTGTGCTATTGTCTGACTTACACAAAGAAGAAAGTTGGAATTAGAGACCTCCATTGTTTTTTAGACCTGCCTTATAGTCATTTTTGCTTTTGTCCCTCAGATTTTCTCTCTGTCATGGATGAATTAAAAATTCATAACCAACTGTTACTGACATCCCTGTGATGTACAACTTTTTTATTACAAATACTGATGAAAAGCTCCATACAGATAAGTCCCAATCTTGTCTCAGTGGATTCCTGGTAGATCAGAAAAGCTATGGCTTGACAGACTAGGGGCTTTAAAAAAAAAAAATCCTTGCCTAGATGATGCTGAGGAGACAGTGCAGCAAATGCAAGAGACAGAAAGCTGAAGCAGTAATGGTCAGTGTGAAGCTCAGTGCAGAAGTAGACCACGAGACTCCTTTTAGACAACACAGGAAAACAGAAGCTGTTGAGTGCTGTGAGGACAAGAAAATTATTTCAGAAAGTACCTTTAGCAGGTTAAAAAGCAAAAGCTATTAAAATTTGGAATTGCTATGAAGGAAGAAGCTTTCAGGTTTAGCCAGACCTGGGGTTGTGAATTCAGAGGCTGAGTGGGATTCCTCTGTGTATGTGGCTGTGTGACTAGCCAGTGGTTTCAATAACTGGGATCAGCCAGAATGCAAAATCTGAAGCAGAGTGATATCAGCTGCCTGGCACACAGTGTACAGAACACTCTTAGCAATGAAACCAGGTGCTTTTTAAAATTTTTCCTTCACCAGATTCACATATATGTTTCCTTAACTCTGACCAGCAAGTTGGGTAGTGCAAGAGAAACTTTTTACGCTCCAAGCAGTAAAGTATGTAAAATACAAAAATTAAATAGAATCCTGGAAACTAACTTGAAATTCAACATAGTTTTAGTTCCTGCCTAGCACAGCTACAATTTGAAGCTGCTCAGTGCCTGTACATAGGACCAACAACATTCTGCATCAAAATGCAGAAAAACCTTATATATATATATATATACACACACACACACACACACACACACACACACACACACCACACACACACACATATATATATATATATTGTTTTTTTAATATAATTTTTTTTTTTAAATAAATCAGCTCCTCTTGTCTTTGAAATCAACTCTGTTCTCATTCAAATGGGGTAGTTCTTGATTTGTAGTAAGATAGCACACAATGTGATAATGGTAGAAAAGCTATCATGGGAAACAGATCAGTAAATGGCTTTTCCAGATGACAAATCTTGCTTCACTTGTGATTCATCTAAGAATATGTGTGTTTATGGCATTAGTCTCAACATTTGAATGCTGTATGTACACACATATGTGGGAAAGGGTTGAACTGTGACATAGATCCCAGATTTTCAGTCTGTTCTGGGCATCCTTTTATTTATTGGCACAATGTACTGGGCTTCCAAGTGATCTCATTCAAGTATTTTCAATAATGGGAAATGGAAATGGAGTGTGATACCTAGGCAGGAACAAATATACAGAGAATAGCATCTGTCACCTACTGGAAGAGTAGGTGATGCACAATAATTTAAGTGATAGTGATTCCAAAGCTTTCTGAACTGCCATGTTTGGAACATGAACTTTGTTTTCTAGTTATTGTGAGAAGAGGCTATAAGAGCTCACTGAAGTGTCTGAGTAGAGAGCAGGAGAAACCTTGAAGAATTTGTGCACTTTATCGGACTGGCAGAAGCTTGGTCTTTGCTTCAGATTAACCAATCTCATCCTGGTTTTTTTTTCATTTTCATTTTTGCTAAAGACACTGCAACTTTGGGATCTCCTGACTATGTTGATACTGAAATGAAAAAAAAGGAGTTTTTGGAGATTGGGTAGAAGCAGTATGTGTGTGATCTGAATACTTTAATTCTTAGTGTTGTTGTTGGAAACTTACAGGGAAAAATGCCCCAGATACATGTACTGGGTGAATCAAAGGGTTTGACTTTCAACTTGTCTTGGGCCATTCAAGTTTTATTCAGATTATATGAAGTCAAATTTAGGATTCCTGCAAAATGCCACGTTAGAGTGTGAATCTCTGGGAGGTGCTCTGGAGTCTGCCATATGTCTACATTCATAATTGAAATTTGAAATTTTGGTTAAGGAGAACGAATTCAAGACACCCATGGGCTTGAGTGCAGGATCAGATCCTACTAGGATCCTACTAGGATAGCACACAATGCAGAGGTAGCATCAATTGACTGGTTTTAATTCTACAAGGAGACAGTTCACTGTGGGCTGTCTACTTTCAAGGACAGTCTAGCTCACTTTAAAAGCATTAAAGCAGGTAAAGAAATTATCTGTTGTAGGCTTCCTTTACTGATGTCTTTCTGACAATTTAATCCAAAAAGATCTAGCCGGTTGAAGGCGAGAACTATTCCACATGCCAAGTGAAGATGATGGAAGTCAATATGATTGACTACAGACAGGTATGCCCCCCAAAAATGGATGCTTCTTTTCACAATGACTGTGGACAGCCAGGGGTGCAAATGTGTTTCACATTTTTAGTATTTCTCTGGCTGTCAGTAATATAAAGAAGATACTTGTTATTAAGGCATGCAGTTTTTTCAGGCTCCTAAACAAAAATGTTAATGGCCTTGACAACATGCTTTTGCTTCTAAGTTAGTTAATTTATGATATAGACCCATATTTGGTTCAAAGGCCTAAAGGAAACTAAAAGTGACCAATCCCTTTGCAGTAATAGCTTTTCACTATAACTCCCTATTAATATTTAATGCTATGCTTCAGACAGATTTTTTCCCCCTTATGTTCTAATTGCACTCATTTGAAAGTACCTTATAGTGGTATAATAGAATTAATGTGAATGTAAGGTCTACTGCCTTCTCTCAACACCATTAGCCAGCTATATGTGCTTTTGTAGGCTGGTATGAGATCAGTGCAGCCCCTTCAGGGATGTCTGATGGAGCCTACCCAGCTGTGCTGTACCAGGCCATTGGCAGACTGTGCCACCTTGGGCAGCATTAGGGAAAGGCAGCCTTCCCTTAACGACTTATTTCTCTTTCCATTCACTCCTGTTAAATGTACCCCTTTCATTGTCATCAGTTTTTAGTAACTCACAGCAAGTGCATTAACAGTACATTTCAGGTTACTGGTGAAGGTTGTCCCTGCTTTATAGAGAAAGACCAGAGCTTAAACGATTTCATGAAGGTCACAGTATGTATGATCAGGAAGAATGGTGGTTTTGTTTCTGTCTCAGCTTTCTCCCTTGCATTAAAGGAAAAGGCCATGTGAACCTTTTCCTTTCATAGTGCTATGATTGGAGAATATATCTGTTACTCTGCAGTGTTGACCTGAAATCTCGATAAAGAGCTTGTTACGGGTAAAAAACAGACTTGAAAGAGCACTTCAGGAGACAGTTCAGAAGTCAGCTGAACACCTGCAACTCTCCCTTATAATCAGTACTTCAAAACATTTAGCTAGAGGAGATTATGCCTGTAGTTTCTACATTTGTCTTTGCCAGCTGCAGAAAGAGTATGGCCTTTTTTGTTGCTTTATAATCTCTTAACAAAAATAACTTGGTTTTCCTTCATCATTCCTCTCTGTACTTGGATACTCTGGAAAGAGATATGACCACTGTTTAACTTTCTGTCAAAATTTTGCATGGATGGCAAGAGAAGGGTTGATCTAAGTTTCACCTCTGTTCTCTCTCCTTTTCTTCAGTTCTGCATCTAGTTACAAACTGGGAGACAATGAAATTGTCACTTTACAGGCTTCGAATTTTTTTGATGAAAGGTTGATTTTTCATTGTGTATTTCTAAGGAATGTTATTTGGAAATTGTGAACATTTTTTTCTGCCAAATTTGTTTATAACTGAATCAAACAAGATAAGTTATTGACTTAGAAAAGTTTAATTATAGAATGCTGAAATACATGCTATTAGATCTTTGCTATGGTGAAATAAAATTTGACTATAGCCTAAACAACTACATTTCTTTATTTTGAAATTTATGTCACATGCCTGAAAATAATTTGCAACAGTTTGTAGTCATTATAAGAGAGCTGGTTTATGTTCTTTTAAAGATTTTGCTATTGATTGCTATTTTTATTAAAAATCTAGCAGAAAAGGAGAGAAAAACTACTTAAAACTTCACTTTTTTTTTCTATAAAAGCCATGCATCTTTTACAGAAACCCTAAAATGTCTAGAAGAAAATGAATGAATTAAAGATGATGATATTTATTTTAATGAAGACTATTTATTTAATTGATTTCAGTCCTGTTACCTTAGAAAACTAGCAACAAGACAGATAATAAATGCTTTTATTGATCAATATACCTCAAGTAGACAGCAAGAGGCAGGAGCTATGTTTACACATGTAAAATTATAGGATTTGGATTTAACAACTTAACAAATAAAATGAAGTATCAGATCTGGGCTAATCTGAAATGTTATCATGTTTTATAGAAGTCAACAAGAAATTTTTATTCCACGAGGAAGAAATACTTCCTTCCAATGTTTGAAAAAGTTTCTAATTTTACCCATAAAACTTCATAAATTTTACCCATAAAACTACCCATAAAACTTTTTAAAAACCAAAATAAATACTTGGTCATGAAATTAAATTACCAGTTAAGAAATGAAAAGTCAAAATACCCTGAAAACCAATAAAAGTAGTATGCTTTCAGTTTGTCCTTTTTTATTTTTTATATTTTTGTTTAGTACTTTTTATAATTCTGCATTTTTTCTTTATTCAATAGAACTTGATTTTCCAAACAATTTTAGAAACTCTATTTTAGGTTACATTTTCCAGCTGCCAGAATTGATATTCTGCATGTAAATCTGTTCTCCCCTCTCCTTTGCTTTTCAGTCACATATGTTGTTACAGAACTACTTTTTTTCATATGTTTATAAACCAGTGAGGTCAAAATTGACAAAGATAAACTAAAAGGAATTGAGTGCTGACAAGGGGAAACTTTCCATGGGACTCTTGCCATGCATTCCATAGAATGGGAAAGATAACTGTGTTTCAAGCTAAGCTACATCTGAGAGAAAAAGAAATTTTAAAAGTCCAAGGGATACAACTTTCTTTCATGAGAAAGCAGTTTGATTAAACATGCATCTGTGACCACAAAGTAATAAATCTAGACACTTCAGATCTCAGTAGTGAAGCTGCATTTTTTTCAGCTGTAATACCAGAATACAGTAGCAGTTGAAAGAGCCACTGCAGCTTAAAGGTGGGTTCCAAGGAGTGCTCTCAGCAGTGTTCTGGCCTGCAAAAGGCAAATATAGTCCTCTTCAGTTACACATGTAGTTTGCTCAGAACAGCTGCCCTGCAGTGCTCTGTGGCTAGTTGGTGACAGCCCTCTGTGCAATTTTCTTAAATGGACATTGTTTGCACTGATTTCAGCTAGAGTTTGTCTAGCTTTCATGTTTCTAGATCAAATGATTTTCCATGAATTCAAAGCCATTTCCATCAAAGTTACTTTCAACAGAATGCTGAAATTCATGTCCAAGCTTCTGGACACACCCAAGCATACATTCTTCCCTATCCAGCCACCTTGGTGTGCTAATGATACATTAGACTCTAAAACCGAATGTGCTACTCCTAATACACTATTCTATGACATTTTAATGGCAGAAGTTTTCTAACTAAATAAGTAAAATAAGTCACATAATATGTTGCCACTTTGAAATATCAATAAAAGAGATTTGTTTAAAAAAAAAACCAAAAACCAAAAAAACCCCCAAAATAATCCTATATGAATGTACCATATTCTAAGAAACTCTTATATAATTATTGTTATGATTATTGTAAGTTAAAACATTGTCATATTAATGTTTTTTGGCTATGTGTCCAGTGATTACATATTTTGAATTTTGGTGTAAAATCCTAAAAAGTTAACATCAAGTTATGACTGTTCTTGGGCCTTTTTTTCCTGTTTCATCCATTAATTTTTCTTCTGTGAATGTCTAAGTAGCTTCCACACAGTGGTGAAGGAGGTCTCTTCCTTCACAGCGGCATCTGCTGATGAGCACGAGTTCTGTGCCATTCAGCCTGGGCAGACCAGCTGTATTCTTCTCAAGAAATTGTATTGTCAGCTCTGTGGATTTGTTTTCTGGAGAGGAGCTGTGGCTGAGTGATGTCTCCATGTGGAATCACATCTGGAAGGCACGTTGCACACTTGTATATAGCGGCCTACACCAGAGACATCTCAAGAAATCATCATGTGGGTTTGACAACTTCTGTGGCAAATGAACTTTTTGCTGTTTGGTAAGTAGAAGAAGATGATATTTAATTGAGGGAATCTAGCTGAATGTTATGGAAAGCTAATCTTATCTTTTTCCAGTTAGTTTCAATAGCATGTAGGTTAAAAGCTTGAGTATGTGACTGGCTGTATAAGAGCCCATCAAGATCATTGCTTGAACTGGCACATGGGAAGAGATACTGCCTCTGGTTACTTAGTGTCCCTTCAGTTACTGGGTTTTTTGATGTCACCCAACAGTATCTAGCTCCATCTTTTTCTATTAATAGATAAAATGCCATTCAAGTCATGGGAGATGAGCAGAAATCAAAGCTATAAAAACCACAGAATATACTTAATCTCTGATTTGCTTGAGACACCCTTGAAAAAAGGGTCTCAGAAAGAGATGCTGACCATAACACCTACAGATGAGAAGCCTCTGACCTTCCATTGAGAGATGGCATTAACGTACATAGGTGTTGTGCCATTCTGCTGCGTCTACTAATGTTTGTTAGGAAATACAATGGCTAGTCATGCACCCTTATCTGTTCTCTTACTTCACTTTTTAGCTATTGTAAAGACTTTAAAGCTTGGCTGATTTCATCTGTTCATCCTAAGCCAGAACATTTTCCCATCTGTGTCGTGCAATGTACAGAGAACTTCCCTTCTGTGAAATGTGTATTGTGTGTCTCCATGATGTGACCCTCAGTGAGAGCCAACACACACCATCCTACACCTACTATGTGCCTTATCTGCTCTGCAATTTTAGATCCAGACCACTGAACAATTGCATTCTCTCTACACAAAGGTGACTTGATATATACTAAGCTGAAGGTTGGTCTTTCTGACTTTATTGAGTTTTTTATTAAGATGTGACACCTAATGAAATGTTAGGGATTTGACTTCAGTAGGCTTTCTTTTTTCAGTTTAATTTTCCTTTTTTTATTTTTGCACAATGAATATTAATCTTCTAACTTAATTGGCTTTATTGATTTTGACATTACTTATTTAAAACATTTCTATGAGTAAATAACAAGTATTTTAAATCCTTTGCTTCTGAATAGGCAGTGTAACAAAGAAGCACACAATGAAAAACAGTGCTTAATAAAAGGAAAAAAGCTCAGCAAGCTTATGTTTGTGGAAAATTAAAATCCGAGCAATGGTTGTGTATTTCAGCAAGGTGAGATATGATCAGCAATCAGCACTTGTTTAAAGGCAGTCAAAATGGAATTCTTGTTCTTTAATCTGACACTTGCTAAAATGCGCTCACTTAATTCCCATCACCATGAAATATTAGTGCTTATTTTTTTTACTGCAGGCTGATACCTACCCAACTCTGTCTCCCTTATCACACAGTTCTGAGATCCATGGGAATACACCTTTGTATTCCTATATACACCCATGGGAGAAACCTTTGGTTTCTTCTTTCCTGTGAACTCCGGAGTCATCCCAGTGTTAACTCAACAGTATCATATCCCAGAACAAATCTCTAGAACTAATAAGAAGGAAGCATTCTTGAATTATCCCTCCATAGGTTAAACCTTTTTTTTAAACTGAGGGAACAACAAGGCTTTGTACAATTCTTTTTTAATAAATAATTTAATAGCATTTCAATTCACTGTGGACTATTTAAATTAGTTTAATGTCTTTTTCCTTTCCCTCTAAGACATTATTTAAAACTTTAAAATGTTCTTCTGTTAGTAAAATTACATACTACATTAATCTGCCTTAAAATGCTGAAGTTCATTATATTGCAATTATATAGTTTGGGTAATTAAATATTTTGAATTTCTCACAGTGCATTCACAGCAGGTGGTTCAGTAAAACAAGAAATAGTACAGAGACTTCAGATAACTTCTTTCATTAACAGGCACAACCTTCTTGAAAAGGTGACTACCCTGCTGGAATGTTAGCAGAAGGTTATCTTCATAGACAGAAGCAAGCAGGCAGCAGACACAGGGCAAACAAAATTGCTTTTCCTCACAGAAAGAGCTGTAAGCTGAGCCCTCAGTAAGTTACACAGAGCTCTGTCAAAGGTCGACAGTGGGGATCTGGCCAATACCAGCCTTTTGAAATACAAGGAATGGGAAGAGAATGCTACAGGCACAAAATCATGACAGTCTTCACTTCCCTGAATCATGTCTCCACACAAGCTGGCAGTTTTCATCATAAGTGAGAATCCTCAAAACCCACAAAGGTGGGTTTCAGAATAAAATTATTTGCATTAAAGTAGCAGAGAAACTTCCACATATAAAGATTGTATTATTATTATTATTACTAGGCACAAAAAAATGTATTGGCAATCAAATGGCAACATATTTCTTGTGGTGCATTGTCTCACATTTCCTTTAATAAGCACTTTGATGGAAAGTGTTAAGGAACACCTAAGAAATTTTTTCAATATTTTCATTTTTATTCTGAAATGAATAGTAAGATTGTTTACTCAACATGTTTTTGCAACAAAGTTCATCTCAACAAGCAGGTGCTTCAAAAGGTTTGTAACATTTCCTATTAACAATGCCTGTGTGCACTTCTGCTGTTTATTGCTGTATGCTACTTCCCTCATGCTTAATGCAGTTCACTTATCTCACTCCCAGCAATTGTCCCTCTAGTTCTGACCTTGCAGGCCACATCTGCTCTGCACCTACTGATCTGTCAACAGGAAACCTGAAACACACCTGATAAATTCTGGGGAAGTTCTGCCCATGTGTCTGGCAGCAGAAGTGATAAGAAAAGTTTTTGTAAGGTTTCAGGATAGTCTTTTAGTAAAGACAAAAGTCACAAATAAAGTAATAAATACTCGAATCAGATCCAAGTCAACTTTATTAGGATGGTTTTTAGCTCATTTTCGTAACTATGGGACACCTCTTTTTGGTACGATCTCTCAGTTCACATTAGAAAGCACTTTCCTGATATAAATTAAGAAATAAATTACTTTCCTTAAAATAATTAAGATTGAAACTAAACCATATGAGGTTTTCTTTTAAACAATGACAAAATGGGGTTTTTTTCATTATTTCAGTAATGTTTTACCAAGAATTTTTGTACTTAAACCAAATCCTTCACAACATAGCAGGAATATAGAATATACAACTGTAATGCAAACACCATAAATCATTTTTATAGTTTCATCAAATCCCACTTGTAAACCAGTTAGGTTTCCTGACCTTCCTATTTCTTTTACAATGTGGTATGGAACTTCTTGCAAAAGTTATTAGAACACTTTCTGTTTCCAAACTGAAAAATTTATAACCACATATATCTGTCTGCAAAACTATTCTGAAAAAAAAAAATCTAAAAAATGTACCACAGTCCACAGTCTTTTTCTAGGAATCTAAGCTCAGATACCATTTTTTTAAACATCTTTCCCTGAATATGAATCTATTCTCTTCAAATATAGTGAAAGTTTTTCTGGAGGATGCAACTAGATATAAGATTTTCATTAACAGTAGAAAACAGATTTAATTTCTTTACTCTCAAACAGAATTCAATCCACAGGAAGCATAAAATTCATTCCTTTCTGTCAGCTGGCCATGACATCAAGTTTCCACTCCTGATCAGAGTGATTGAACCAGATTGTGTCCAGAGACCCTTTCCAACCTCAACCCTCCTGTGATTATAAATGGCTTCACAAATTTGCTGCTGAGTAATCTCCTGTCCAAATCTAAAACCTAAAACTGAGTAACTAACCAAAAATTAATTCAGAAGAAACATGTTTTTTGAGTCAGATTCTGACATATAGTTTCAAAAATAACACCTACCGAGTTGGGTATGAAAGCCAAAACAGTTTCCAGATCAGTTTTATTTTGTTTTCTTTTCCATTTTGTTTTATTTTCCTTTCCCTTTCTACTTCATGACTATTGACTGATTTATCTGCATTTGCATTGACTGATTCAAAGTTCTCATTAAGTCTGTCCAAAGAGGTTTTAGATTAACTGTCCTGGGAAATATTCAGATTTGACAGGATATGACCATGAGGAATGTGGTAAAACTTTGAAGTTGAAACTAACTTTGGGAATGCTTTGGCAAGGGAGTTAGATCCACAGGGATTCCTTCCAATTTGAATTTCTTGAAGTTTTTTTTCTTTTTGCTTTCAGTTTTATACTGAAAACTAGTATGACATTAGAAATAATGTGACATTTTTAGGTACATCCTTTCTCAATCACAATCACTGACAAAATAGACTCAGATATTTGTCTCAATGAAACCAATCCTCTCAATCCTTCTCAATAACTTAAAAAATACTTAAAATTAAGATATCATGCTATTCTTTACTGTTGTACTGTTTATTTCACAACAGAAAAAAGAATAATCAATATCACTACTGATTGTAACTGATTATTATGGTGGGGCTCAGACTAGATAATTTTTAATGTCCCTTTCAAACCAAGCCATTTTATGATTCTGTGATTCTATGATTCTATTCAGAAGTGTAGATATGGACTGTCATTGAGCAATTTCCACTTGTTAGGTCCATTTTATTTAAAGTAATTTTTAGTTCGAATGAATGGAAAATGTTCTATTTTGTGGCAAGGAAAATCAAGGCCACCTGTGCAATTATTAGTCCAAGTTCTTTTCAAAAAATGTTTCAAAGAGAAAATGATAGAATAATTAGAAAGAGATTACATCTTTCTTTTCCTTCACAGGAACATATATGCCATGTTGGCTCAAAACGGTATGAAATAGCCTTGGGATTTCTCAACTTTGGTTTAGCTGCATAAATCTTAGATTAGCCAGGAGTTCTTAGAGTATGTCTGCTTTCTGCTCTGTTTTTGTCTTTCTCTTATGTCTGAATAGTAATAAGGAAGACAGCACAATCCTCAGCTTGTGCAATCAGCTGAGAATTCTTCTGCATAGGAAATGGCAGTTGAACAAAGAAATTATCTGGAAAAGCAGAAAAAACCTTCAAAATCCTTGATGGCTCCTTATTTATGAGGATGTTGTTTTAAGTCATTCAATAAAGTAGAGTTTAATAATTAAATACATACATTTTTGCCATTCAGTCATCGAGGTGTAAAAAAATTTCCAGGCAGTCAGTTTATGTCTAGAAATAAGAACACTGCAACAAAGTATGCAATATCCACACAGAGTCACTTTTATTTCTTGTTCTTCACCACAAAATTGTGAGGAAGGTTTTGGACCGAAACGTTGATTAAAATGTTTTTTTAACCGCTCTAGAAGACAACCTTGAATAAATTAAAGCATACACTGAGTTGAAAAATACAGAAAAAACTCATTTGTGCACTTGTGTGTGCCTGGGAGAGGAAGAGGTCAAACCAATTTGAAATGTGTAGAGCATGAAGTCTAAATTATGTAAGCTTCACAATGCATAAAAGCTATGTAGTCTGACTGCACACACCTGCTGAAAGCAGGTGGGAAAGAGATAAAAATGTTGCTTCACTATTTTTCTTGCCGACTTTTCAATGCTTTTAAAATTCTCAAAGTCCTTTGAGCTATTTCAGTGTTAACAAATGTAGTCTAGAGAAATGGAAGAGGGACTCTAATACCCTGGAGAATCAAAAGGGATCCTTTTCATATAAATGGCAGTTTATTATGTTAGCAGTTCCTGTTTTTTTTAAAAGTTTTAATAATTTTCTTAATTTTATGCCAGAAAAAATTACATAATAAAAATTATTTTATTGCAATATTTATATTATTACATACAAAATTTATTTATTAAAATTACCTTTCATGTGTAGTGTGCTGGCAGGTTTTTGTGTCCCCACTTCCCACTCCAAGCTATGGTGGTTCTTGTATTTTTATTTACAAGCACTCATATTGCAGGACTTCTGGAGAAACGGACCCAGTAGGTTAGGAAGAAAGGAAGGATATAACATATTCTTTTGTTTCTCAGTTGGGATGCAGGTCCAAAATGAGCGTGACTCCTTTACCTGTTTACAATTAAACCATGTCTAATTTCTAAGTCCCTAAGGAGCAAATTATTAATAAAACTTTTAAAAGGCTCATAATTAGGAGAAAGTAGGACTGTGCCTCTCCTTCTTCCTTAAAGTCTTTTGAAGTGGGGGAAGAAACCATGTGGAGGCTTGTCTTTGTTGCAGCTATATTTTCCAGTTGTGCAATGTAGCTCAAGGTGACACTTCTTTTGGCTTCAGTTTGCCTTGATTATGGGATGCATGAAAGCTTTACAATAATGCTCCCCTTACAAATGGGGGCCATTCTAGCTGTGTCAGCCAGGCTGGCTGACAACCACTCATGAAGCCCTGGATGTGTGCTACACAGTGGCCACTCTCAGAACACTCTCAAAAATGGCAAGTCTAAATGGAGCATGCAGTAAGGTTTTGACTTTAGTTTTAGTAAGGTTTTGGTCTATAGCCCAAATTTTTATTCTACAAGAGCTTGCCAACATAACAGCAGGTTTTTGTGCTTTTACTGACTTTTCATCAGGAAGGACTCTGCCAATTCTGAAAATCCTCTTGTCCTCTGCAGGCACCTGGGTGGGTCCTTCAATAGGCAAAAAATCTGCTACTGGAGATATGCTCCCAGGTGTTGATTGCTTGGACATGAAATCATGCTGGAGAGGCAGCAGATGTCATTGCCTAATGATAAATTGGCCACTGACAAGAGACCTACAGACACTGTGAAGTAAACTTCAGTAAGAAGTGATTTGGTGTGAAATAGGTGAGATATCAAGAACTGAACATTTCTTCTTTGATGTAAAAAAAATTGTGTCTTGCCTGCTGAAGATAGAAAGTTGTTAGGCTGCCTTCGGTAGATAAATAAACACTCTCTAAGGATTTTCTAACAGATGAGATAAAGAAACCAAAATATTTCCATAATATTTGACCTCTGTGAAATGTGACTCCTGCAAATAATTCACAGATTCTTTCTGCTGTCTGTTAAAATACCATCTTATCTTTTTCAGTTATGTTTTGTAGACATAACTATATTTGCATTTGAAGGTGTACCAGGTATTATGTATTTTTTAAACCACTACTTTAATGAAAAAAATTTCCAGAAGGTGAGAGAGGAAGCAACTAGCAGAAATTATTTATACTGGAGGAACTAAAACTTAGAGGAAATAAAAAACCCCTGTGGCCCTTTCATGAATTTCAGGCTTAGGAATTCTGCAGTATGGTGGATGACATGGTTTCAAGTATGTAAAACATTGGCCATATACTTTTTACAAATGTAATAAACTTGATTATTAAAAGATGCACTTTATTTTTTGTTAATGCAAGGTATTAATTAGGTAATGTTTTATTTTTGTTCAATTACACCTTTTTAGGCTATGACTTGACATATCTTCTCTACAGCACTCTTCAGATAAGAATTTGAAAACAGGTTTCCTGATGAAATCAAAGATCCCTGTAGGTAAGTCTGGAAGTGACTTTACATCCTGTCTGGCAGGGACCATTTGTGGGTGCTTAGCAATAAAGAACAAGAACAGGACAATTGATACATTGGCACCTTTCCTCGTGTGTCATTCCAGCTTTCAGCAATCTACAGTTTAGGAACTTCGAAAGCCATCACTGTAGAGACTTAATAGTATCTAGCGGATGTTTCTTCTATTAATTTGTTTTAAAAATTACTTTCTGAACCTAATTATAGTCTGGCGATGGTTTGGTGATGAGTTACTTAATTTAATTATAATTTGTACGGTAATTTCACTGTGTACCCTCAGTTCTTTCATCATGAGAAACTATAAGAAATCTCAGAAAATTCTCCTGCTAGCCAGCTTTTTAGGATCCTCTCCTTTCCAAGCTGAAGCATACTAACTTAGTTTTTCAAAATTCATAAACTGCTGTGTATCTCTGGTCACCCCTGTAGCTTTTATCTACCCATTTTTTAGTTCTGGGCTATTTTGCAGATGAGATAAGAAAAGCTGGAAGCACTGAGGCTGTAGGTAAAAAACATTTCATCCATGAGCTAACAGTAGATGGAATTATTCTCAATTTTTTTCTTAATATATTTTACATTTTATTTCCTTTCTGGATTGCCATTGAGAATTGAGCAGGTATTTTCAATCCTCCTATAAAGACTTCATTTTCAGTTACCTGCATAGTAATTGTCATTTAAAAATACATCATGGTGTACATGCAATTCTTTTATTCCACATATTTTTCTTGCACACAAAAATTTCAAGTCTACCATTTTTGCCATTTTTCCTTTTTTCTTTTCTCTATTTATATATTGCAATGAAAACATTTTGCAACACTTCTCAAAACTTTGTTTTCTCACTGTCCTAATTATTTTTGTGTAGCCTACAAATGTTGTGTCTTCTGTAGTCAGTATCTTTTTCAAAAATATATTTTGTTTATCATACAACAGGTCCTAACACAAATCTTTACAGGGCACTTCTGGTTTTGTCCAGCATTGAGAATATCAGTAATTCATTCTCCACACTGACATGGTCATTGTGGTCACAAGCTGGCTGATGTGATACAAATCTTATAACTACTTTTAAGGTTTTTTTTGTTCAGTGGATAAATCATTAAAGTATAATATATCCTTGCAGAATATATTTTAAATGAAAGCATAAAATTCTAAGGAACAAATGACCACAATTAATTTTTTGTATATCCTGAATTAGTCTCTGTTGTTGAAGATAAACATCAGATTTGATCAGTCATAAAGTAAGTCTGAATTCCATTTTAAAATGTATCTGCTTTGTTTTGAAACTATGCCTGACAAGCATGAAATATATTTTATTGTTCTCTTTAACTAGACAGAAATCATTACTTGAATCTATAGCATGTAATTTTGTGCAGGAAGCTGAGTTATATTTTGAGATTAATGAGGGAGAAAAGAATCTGGCAGTTTTAGGTCCTAATGTCTGAGATTTATAAGATATTATGACATGCTTAATTTGGAGAATCACTTTTTTATTTATGTGTGTATGCACACACATTTTATCTTTTTGAAAGGACAAATATTCCTTTCCTATATCCAACAGATGTTTATTATACCTGTTCTTGCAGCTTCAGACAAACAACACTCCATGATATTCCTACAGAGCCAGGTCTGGGACTGATGTATCAATCCTTTTGAAAATCCTTTTTGTAAATCCAACCTAACACTGATTTCGTGCAAGTAAGCCAATCAGTCATTTTATCTCCAAAAGACTTAAATGTAATTGATAATAGTGTCATTATAAAACCCTTCCCAAAAACAAGTATCTTTTTGTTCCTGTTTCAAGCTTTCCTAATCAAAAAATATCCCTTTTGTTATTCTCCTTACATTGAAATTTCCAATATTCCATCCCTTTTTTAAAACAAACACAGTTCAAATGCAACTGCAGCTATTTTTTTTTTCCACAAAGATTATTTTGCAGGTCTTATTCCCGTTTGCATTTTTGCATCTTCATATCAGCATTGATACCATTTTGACCATAAGCATGAGTATCATAATCCAACCAGGGCTGTTAAATGCCTCTTCACTCTGTGCTATCAATTGACATTCTCATGACAAAAATAAGAGGTGGCGTAACAGCACATGAAAGTGAAAATACTCATTTATCATCACAAACTCAGTGTAGATCAAGTGCTAATAATGGAAGAACTAAAAGAAATACATCAGCTGGGCTTTAAAGATTCCTCTCAGTCAGTTCTATACAGAGAAGGAAACCAGAGGATTTAATTAACCTTTTCTGTACATCACATTAATGCTATTTATGTTATATAAGGTATTTGTTTACTTCTCACGGTTTGCAGCCAATTAGGAACAAAGTACATTCTTTTTAATATTTTTGGCAGCACCAAACTTCTTTGTGTAACTTGGTTTTGTGCGAGAAAACATCCTGCTGCTAAAGGATTTCATAATTTTTTAAATAAGTTTTCCAATTTGATTTCAGAAATTAATGCTGAACAAAACTAATTACTGAACATGCTGAATCAGATCATCTTCTCAAATCCTTAATTTTATTTCTCAGTGTATATGTTCACTTGCTTTGCTTTAAATTTCTTTCTGCTTTTTTTTACATTCATTTTAATAAGCTTAATTCTTGATTAAAGTTTTTTCTATTTTTACAGGTTTTTTTAATGGCTTTGTCTGGAAAACACTGTTCATATATTCTAGATTGATAAAAGATGTATGTGTACTGATGGGAAATATTCATAACAGTTGTTGTAGGTCATGAAAATAAATTATGGTAACAAGCAAGACATTTTTATTGTATTAGCTAAACATTTTTGGATTATCATTAGTGCAGGGAGATTTATGACTTCCTGAACTGAAGTTTAGGATGGTTTTTGAAAGTTATTTCCTCTCTTTTCCTTCCTTCTTATATTTTAAATTTTAAATATTTGAGATAACTTGCGATTTATTAGGTTGTACAAAATGAGTTAATTTCCTTGCCTTAGTGAGAGGTGGAAATGTGCACTAACTATAATTATGAAATGTCATTCATTAATTACCACAATGTTTGTACATTCCTTATTGTCACTCTATGATCTGTATTATTCCGCATTCTATGATGAAATCACACCCACAATTCTCAATCAGGTGGTAATTCCAATTTAGGAGGACAAAGTGTATCGATTAAATATATTTGTTGGAGAACTGGAGATGTTTTGAACAGTGACACAGTCTCTTTTTCTAGGAGATAAATATGTGGTCCAGTGCAGTAAATAATCTCCCAAGGAAGACTGTGCCATTGCCATTTTTTGTGTTTCACTTCTTTTAGCTGACTGTACTTCATATATTATCAAATATAATAACAAAATAATTATTTTAGAAATAAAACACATAAACATTCTTATTATATTCTATTCTATCGCTAGAAAAACTGGTAGAGAAAATGTGTACCAGTAGAATAACAGAAATTATTAGGGATATGTAAATTTTCTGTTCTATTTCAAATCCTAAGACTGATTACTGTTTTCACTCAGGGCAGAATGACTGCTGGAAAAAATTACTTTGAAATAATATTATATTGAAAATATATTTGAAAAACTGTTTTTAAATATTTGAAATAAAAAGAAAGGTGTCAATCTATTTCTGTTTTCCATTTTGAAACTAGTATGGTAGTTTCAAAATGGAAAACACAGAAGTCCCTTTCATGCATGCACACCATTTCCACTTGTTCAGTCTGGCCAGGACCAATGTTCTCTGACACCTGTGAACGATCAAGTACGAAAACAGTCAGTAGACAAAAAATCACTGTCAGTAACAATCTGTGTACAATGATCCATTATTATTACTGTGAAATGATGATTTCTAAATTTAGCTTTTTTGCTATTCATATTTTATCTGCCAACAGGTTCTTGTTGTTACATGTGTCCATTTCAAAGTATCCAAAATTTCTGTTAATATCATTGTACTCAATTCTATTGCCTCTGAACCTGTTGGGAAAAAAAATCAAAATCCTGGACTGTTTAATTGGACAAGAGGACATGGAGCAAAAGTTTTTCTCCAATTCTGTCAAAAAATATATCACATTCACAGACACCCTGTGAATATACATACACCTCCCATTGTCTTAACTGCCTTGTTCCCAGCAAGCACTGAGGTCTGGCCAAAGAAATTCAATATAAGACACTCTGTGTCCTCCCATCTGTTCTTTAAAGCTCATAATTTAAAGCAGTTCATCATAATTATGATCTAGGCTTGGACCATATACTTTAAAGATTTTCAGTTGTACTGTTTTCATTACATGGGAAATGTTTTGGTTAAAAAGAGTTACAAAAATGTTTTTTTCTTTAGAGAAGGTAATGGTGGCTCTGCATCTGTGAAGCATCTATAAGCACAGGTATCATCATTTTTTTTTTTTTGTGTGCATGCACATGATATAATCAAGTGTGATGAGAATTCTCTCCTATACGGTCAAGGGCTTTTTACTTTTCCTGACTGTATTTACCAAATTCACAGACCTATGGCAATGTTGAATTGATGTTTTATGTGTTCTGGTATAAATCCTGGTGTCACCCATACACAGGTCTATCAATAATCATGTCCCCAAATTTGGCAGCCTGGCCATGAAGTTCATCACAAGAAATCCCACCACCACTTAGCAAGAATGCAGCAGTTCTACTGTTGCGGTGGGCTGTCCAACTGCAGGGAGAAGTCAAATTTACCTGACAGGCCCACTTTGTACATGAGAGTGAATAGTTCTGAACAGTATAGAACAGCTTTACTGAGGATTTTACTTCTTGCCCCTGCACTTGTGCCCCAATTCTTGTCCCTGAATTATCTAGCCATTACAACCAAAAAAACACATTAAGCTGTCCTTTTAGATACAGCATGAAGCTGCAAATTGTGCAGGTTTTCCCATATATGAACCTCTATAACACCCTTGAATATTACTTATGAAAGAAAAGGTCTGAAACATAGGACACATTCTACACACTCTTCACACTGTCACTGAGGTTTCTGGCATGTATGGGAAGTGCCTTTAAAATAAATTACTGTTTGCAACTGCTTGTCTTGCTTGTCACGGCAGGGTGTCTGACTTCATGGGCTAGAGAAAGCAAAGAGAAGGTAAGACAAAGAGGTATAAAAAGAAGTATTTGTTACAGAAAAAACCCCAGCCTATTCCAGCTCTATCAAAAGTTTCTGGAAATCAAAGGCAAAATCTATTGCCTTGAGCTGTGTATACATCACTGGGTTTTATGGCCTCTGTGTTATTTCCTGCCCAGTTGTGTCTAATTAATGACAAAAGAAAGTGTTTTATGATTATGATGATGCAAAGGTTCTTTGGTTTGCTCAGGCTGGTAATAAAGCTGCGTATGCTGAGAATGGAGAAAATGGATCAAATGACAAATGATCTCATTCAACACAACCTGAATTTGAACGATTTTGAATTAAACATTGGAAGTTAATGTATTTTAGAAAAGGAATACCTATTGTGCACAACCTGCAATATTTACTGTTATTGGGTCTGATCCTGACTACTGCCAGAGTACTAAAAGGTACTCTGAGACCATATTAAATGGGGCAACTCAGAAATTTTGTAGAGTTGGGACCCCATGGAATAGGTTAAGGGGGGGAACAGAAAGAGAAAATATGGCTGGGGACTGAAAAGTACTACTAGACTGCACAGACAAATTTTGATTCAGACACCTCAGAGGCTGAGGTAATTAGCTCTTGCAATGTGTAACAGTCAAGAGTGGACTAAAATTTTGAAACTTAAGATCTGTGTCCAAAAGGTTTTCTTACAATGTTCTTGAAGGTAACTTTAAAGCATAATCAGCCTCCCTAGAGCACCTGCTCCAGGAAACTCAGGACTGATGCTTTCTTTTTTCTTGCTCAGCTCAGCTTCAGCTGCCTCCAGCGTGCACCATGGCATGGACTGAACATTATTCTCACTGGTTGAGTCAGCACCAGACATCACTGAAGACCACACGGCAGATCTTATACCTCAGCTCTGGCACTGCTTCCCAGCACATCTGTGCTCCCAGGTGAGGTGTGCTCCTTTGTTGATCAGGGACGAAATTACACAGATTGCAGTACAGAATATTTTTACTCCTGATGACACTAGATAGAATAATGGGAACTTTCCTGGAGATCCTGGACCACATAGATCTGAACACAGAGTCCTAAATCCAGTCTTCTGAAAGTGAGATGGCTCTGCATTCTTTCCATTTGCCCTATGTGAAAACTTTGCAATAAGTAATTAAATATGTTTAAACACGTTTGAGAGACCATTTAGCTAGATACTATCTTATTAATTGCTCTGTTTAAGATTGGATTTTTTTTTTATTCTATAAAAGTCTCACTCAAAAAAAAAATTCCACAGTATACTGAAATTTCCAATGACTAGAAACTAAGATAATGGAATTACTCTTTCAGAATAAATATAAAGAACATCCTTTATTTACCCATAAGGTGAATAAAGGGATTTTATCACTCATCTTCCCAAGAAATGGCATGAAGATATGACAAATCATAGGACATGACATCTGATAGCCTGTGAAGGAATACACCAGAAAAACAGTCTCTGTACTTTACACTTCAGCTGAGATTGAAGTGTTTTAAAGTTAGCAAAAGTAACTCAATTTGAGCTTTTTGTTCTTCATTTACAACATTGGAGACTGATGCAAAATTAAAACCTTCATCATTCTCAATTATTCAGCCATACATAATTCATTTCTGTATCACATGAAAAGCTCAGTGCTTAAGTGTATGGCAAATTATCATATGTATTTACAACATTCCAGGCACTAATGAAGTTATCTTGTTTCATATGTTAGAAAATACGAATATTAGTTTCATATGTACTTAGACAAAAAAAGCAGTCCCATCAAAGTTCATTACCTGAGCCACTTCAGAGACTCATAGTCAGAAGTCTTTGACAGGATTTTAAAATTAAGTCAGTGGGAAGAGCAGAAACAAGGGATAGAAGGAGAGAAGTAAAGGTGGGAAGAACTGTTTATAATATTGACTAATTAGAGTGTGGGTTTCAACGTTCCTCTTTATTAACTATATAAATAAAATTATTTGGAGTGTTAGAAATTTTAGATGGCTATTTTCTGCTTTGAATGTTCTGTATCTAGAATGTGATGTTACTGCTCTGACTTTACATTGTTACAGTAATATTATTAGTGCCAGATCCAGCCATTTAAAAATAAAAGAATAAAAACAAGCTTGCTCTGTGATATTTTTAAATTGATTAAAACACTGTTAGACTGTAAACACAAGAGTCCATTTTACCTGCCTTACAAACCATATTTGAAAGCTTTGCTCGAAATCTGTGAGCTTTTCTTCCTCCCTGAATATTAATTTATTTAGCAATCTAAAATCAACAGCTGAATAGGTTATCTAATGATTAGCACCATTGTTATCACTCAGAGAGTTAAGCCTTATCTTAAAGCATGCCCTGCATTATATAAAGCACAACAAAACCAAAATTTTGACCAAAATGTTTTTCTTTTAAATAAATGTTATCCAATATGTTGACTTGTTTAAAATGAACTTGCAGGAGGCATTATTCCTGAGATCTTGGGGTGGAACTGGACACCCAGATTACTGTGGTACTTTCTGAACTTCACAGAACAGGGATATTTGGCATCAGGCACACCTCATCACTCCGTTGGAATGGCAGCCACCAGGGTGAAAAGCACTGTCTTGTTCCAGGCCATTTGGTGAATTTATTTGAAGGGGGTCAGCAGAACACCAGGTTCCAACTAAGCCTCTCAAACACCCCTCTAGGCTGGAAGGCTGCTTTGGCTTTGGAGACCTCCAGAACTGTCTTTTCTGAATTAAAATATTTTCCATAAATGTACTGCAAACACCTCAGTAGACTAAAGGGTTAATTTACCAGGATTTCTCTGTGTCAGGCACATATATCTCAGCTACTTCACAGAACAAACAGAGGTTCCAGGTGTTCATTCAGGGCCCACTACCCACCATGAACATGCAGCAATACCATGCCCAAATTGGAGACTCAGCAAATGCTCACACCCTCCTGGGGAAGAAAATGTAATCTACTGCATTGAGCCCTGCAGCCTGGAGGGCTCAGGCCAGCCTGACCATACTGTGAATTGCTGCAGGCAGCAATGCCAAGCTTAGCTTTTCCTGAGTACCAGGACAATGCATGGAACCCCAGTTATGACTAGGAAGAAGCACGGATGGAAGACACACATGTAGCAAATCCACAGGCACACCTTAGTCTCATTGCTCATAGTCTCATAGTCTCTCATTGCTGCTATTTCACTACCGACGGAAAGACAAGCTAAGTTTTCATTGGACAGCTCATCCTGGTTTATTTGTGACAAAATTAATTTCTGCCTCTCTGCTCTTAGAGATGGAGCTTTGTCCATTTCAAGGTGGATTCCTGCACTGAGCTGTGAGCTGGCTTCCCTGCACTCATGGCTGCTTGCCAGCCTTTTAACTCCTGCCTGTGACATGAGAGGTTTGAAACAGGCATTTAGATCCCAGCCAAGGGTGAGACCATAGATGAAGTTTACTAAGCAGAGACCCATTTCTAACTATAATCATGCTGAGCATTAATTAAATACTTCATGTGTTTTTGCCATATCAGACTATACCTCAGTTACATCAGAAGAAAAAAGCGCAAAAACTTCACCTTTACTTCTTGTAGCTTCACGGCCTGGAGATGTTATCCATCCACAGCTTCTACTGTTAGCAGAAGGACTTCAAATGCTTGTTAACTTTAAATATCAGACTAAAATTATAAAGATGCTTTTTAGAGGATTTATATACCTTTTCAAAGGGGGTTTGAGAAATATTTCCCTCTTTCTACCATATATAAACTACTTTAGTTAATAATAGAAGTTGCTACAAAGAAGAAGAAAGCCTCCTAGGCTAACATCACTAGATTTATGCTGCAATGTTAGCCATTTGTTCACGGCAAAGATTAGAGTACTCTGCAAAGTAAACTTTCAAAGATTAGAGTCAGCATCTGACTGAAAAATGCAGTGTTTAAAATATTACTCTTGAAATGTATGGAAGAACTTTGCTCTTCTCTGCTGGAAACTACGCTTATTACCAGACAACTGCAATTGAAATTTGCAAAGATGTACAGCTCACTTGACATTTGATGGTCTTATGTACCTGTGGTTCCAAGAAACAAATGGATTCATTAAAGTCCAAAGTTGCCATGTATAGTTTCCTCAACGAGCAGTTCTCTTGTTAAATATTCAAGCACAGAGCTCATGTTTTATCACAATATGAGCATGAACAATTACATTTACACGAAAGAGGCTGCAGTGACAGCTTTATCCTTATAAATATTTTTACCTTGCCAGGACCCTTACCTCTGTCTCCAATGGAGGTGGCACCAGCTATTTTTCTTTTTCAGACCTTAGAGGCAATGTTATGTTGTCCATTTAAGGATTTCACTGATTTTCTGTATTAAAGGTGTTATGAGAACTGAATTCCTGCAACTTTTAGACCTTTTTTTCCGTAAAATGGACTCTTGTGTTTACAAAATAGTTTGGAGTCCATTTGCAGGCTAAAATAATCTAGATTTTAGTGAGTCTGAGTATTAGCTAACATTGCTAATGCCATGACATAGATGGTGGCTTACTACAAAGTACCTGTGATGATAATCTTGCTCCTCATCTTTCATGAGAGCAGAAAAATGTTCCTTTCATATTCACATCTGAGAGTGGAAGTCTCATCAGTCTTTTCCTCTTTTGGTCTTTGAAGATTTACTGGTTGTCTGCCCTTAAGTCTTTCAGATGCCACAGAGAATGCAAAAACATACTTTGTTGGAGAGAGTCATAAATATCACAGCAACTTCATACAAAGCTAATGGAACATTCTGAAAGAAACTGTGAAACATTTTGAAAAGGTGCACCACCTATTAGAATGAAAATAAAGAGCAGAAGGTGGGTGTTTTATTAATAATACAGCTTTGTATGTTACCTTTGTAAAAATACTAGCATGTATAAGATACATTCCCATCCCCAGCAGGACATTAGGCAATTGTTCTCCTGCAGTGAGTTGGCTTCTGTAATCTCAAATATCCTCTATCTATGCACTTACTGTTTTTTTTAGAGTAGTCAAGAACAGTGCTTGTGTTGATTGATTTATTCCTTCCTTTAGTGATGGCAAGATAATATATTGGTATAATCTATTGGTTTAAACCTGGTACTAACCTAGTTTAACCTTAGCACTTTGTTCTTGTGTGTCTCTAAAGCAAAGGCATTATTTCACTGACCACAGGCAACAATCTGTTACTGAACTTCAGAATAACTTTCAGCACTAGTAGGAAATAAATACAGACTATAGTCTTTCAGTTTCCTCTACCTATTCTTGCAGGATCACATCTCCAGTAAGGACACCCGCCATCACCATTCCTACCCAGGCCCTCCCTTAGGCTTTTTCCAAGCTGAAATATTCCCAAAGAGCTAGATTTGGACATTTTTTTGGTACTCTGTTCACTGGAAGTGTTACAGATGTCAACAGGGAAATTTAAATAAGATGTTGCTTAACATGAACAAAACTAATGGTGCCAAGCTCTAAAAGAACATGTTTTAGCTGTCTCATTATCATCAAAAGGACAGCATGTAAAATATACAAATGGCCACTTATTGGTTGGGTGCATGGAGAGGGGTATGGTGGCAAAGATGGATACCACCACTCATTATATGTGTGAACTGCTTCTTTGGCAAGCATTCCTATGAAACTTATTATGGACTCCTTTTTACATTTTGGACATAAAACCCTGCAAAAATGGAAATTTAAAAAACAAAACAAAACACAAAACCCAAGCCAGAAACAAAGCAGGAAAAGAAACCAGAAAAAGTCTTCTTTCCCTTCCAGTACATTTTAAGGAATTAGTATCTTCTGCTCACAAAGCATTTGAATTTGTAAGATGCCTAAGTATTAAATGAGAAACGTTTATGAATTTATATTGATTTGAATGGAACTGAATTTGATAGTCAAATACACTGTTAGAAAATTTTCTTCTATACAGTTTAGAAACACTGTTGGTCATCTAACAATGTTAGTATTTTACCTTAGTTTACAGTTGCTAATATATAGCACAAGCAGCACATACTTCTCTTCAGAAAAACTGACACTTGTTTTATTCAGAATAGTTTTCATATTTAATTAGATTTTTTTAAAAAAATCTTGATCAGTGTTTTCTTGTGTTTAACATGTACACTACAATATCTTGGTTTTATCTGTTAAAAGTAGATCTTCATTATTTAGGCTTTTACAATTTTGCTGAAGCTTATGCTATATGATTTTGACTGGAGAGTAACACAGTTTTCATCAGTATCCTGCCAAATGTGATATCTAACAGCCACAAGAGAATATTTATGGTTCAACTGACATATCATCATACAAAGACTATCAAACAAATTGTCCGGTGTTGTTTAAGCCTGTAGTTTCACAGACACACCAATAAACAGCAGGTGTGTTTAATTTTGCTGTGTTCCATGCAATTTTAATAATTGAAGACAACTAGTTAATTAATGAGTCACAAGTTCAGTAAGATTTGACACTGTGGAAAAGGAATAATAATTGTGCCATATGATGAATAAACCAAACACTAAGAAAACAACTCCCATGGTAAAATTACATAAGGTAATGTAAAGGTATACAAGGGAACACAGTGACAGGCCTTTAATATTTTAATGTAAAGTAATACAAGAATGAAAAATACCTAAGAGTGCTTTTGAAGAGGTCTCTGGAGCAGGACAAAGTGTATTTTACTGCCCCTTACTTTTCTAGTAGGGTCTAGGGAAACAACATGGGGAAAATTACGTCCAACAGTGAAACAGGGGCAAAAAAGAGGCTCAGGAAAACATGACTTCCATTTCTACAAACAACTTTTAAATTTTTAAGCCTGTAAGTTCTTATCTAAGGTTTTTACCCAAGGACAACTTAAAAATCTTTTCAAAAATGGGGAAAATGTTTGAATACAGTAAACTAACTACAGGAGGCAGAGGCGATATATCTGTGCAATTCCTTCCTGAGTAAAGAAAAGAAGGAGAAATCAAAATAAGTACATATGGATAACTATTCCCAAGAGGAGCCAGAAGACATGCAGAGACAACTAAAAGGAAAGAGCATGTGGACCTTGGAGTCGCTAGAGGCCCAACGCTGCAGAAGGAACCACATCCCATCTCACAAGGGCAGTAATGCTTGTGACAATTGGAAAGTCATAGAAGTGTGGAGCTCCCCAAACAGCAGCAGCAAGGAGAGAAAACAATGTGCTTTGTGCTTCTGCCCAGCCTGCTTCCTTTAGCATTGCTTGAGACAGACTTAGCTGGTATGTTCTCAAGTAGAAAACCACATCTGATTCATCATGGAATGTGCAGTACCCTTCTGTGCTTTTGAGTCTCTTAAAAACAGTTTTGTCACAATCAGCTTGAAAAATAAAGTTCATTTGAAAATTTAGAAAAACTGCAAAAACCTAGTTCTTCCAATCCTCGAAGGACTTCCCTGTCTTACACAGGCAACAAAGAACCTTTGCTGCTCTCTTACAGGAGAAAAAGTTTAAGCTGAAAAAAAAGGTGAATTGTTGTCTATATCAGTATCCTTAATACACATGAAATGCAGTTTATGTCAAGTCCTGTTCTTTCACACCAGTAGAGTGCTTTGAGGAGAATTACTTGCTATTTATCTTTGATTGTGTTTGTTAAGTTTTAAATAAGTCTTATGGGATGACCTCAATTGGATTTAAACTCCATGAAGATTTCATGGGTAATTGATGTGAAAGCCTTTATTATCAAAAGTATAAATTAACCTGCTCAAGAAATATGCATTTATTTAATTTTAAAATAAATTTTATCTGCAGCACAGTTGCTACACTGCAATTAACTAAATTTTCTACATAGACCATGGTCAGATTAGTTTTCCTATAATTGGTATCACGTTGGGATTCTGCTTTAAATATTTACCCATGATGAAAAGATTTCTAATAAGGTTAAAGATTTTCATGCTCTATCTTAACCCTGCAGTGACTGTTGTTTCTTTTCAAGAAGTAAAGATCATTCTTTAACACTGGGGAATTTTTTTCCCCCATGCTTCAGTATTATTTGTTTGTGGTGTTTTTCAAATTTTCTTTTATTTCTTACATTTGCAAGATATTTGTTCTCAACAGTGAAAGACATACTATAGCCTAACTTTTGGTTAATTATTTTCTGTCATTATGCTTGACGATCTCAGACTGTGCGCACATTGTGAGGCTTCTCTTCTACAAACAAACAAACATGAAAGGCAGAAGGATACACTTGCAGGGAAGATATTGAACTGGAAGAGAGAGGCCCTGAAATATGAATATTCTGCCTCTCTAAGTTCACATGCTTTCCCTCTGTGCTCAGCTGAGAAATGGGTACCTACCTTTTCCAGGTACCTCTAAAGCTTTGTTCTGAAACTCAATCAGAACTCAAACCTAAGAATTCACTTCTTGTTCTGAGGGATTTATAAAACAGCCCATAAGCTTTCAGTTTACAGATGAATTACCATTTTTCATCACACTCTCTCTGCCTTTTAAATCTACTAAGCAGAGTTGCTAAAGTCCCTGTCTGATATAATTTGGTTCAGCAGGAAGACTTGCTTTCTAAGGTGCTGGATGAGTGATTCATCGTCCATGTTGCTACAGAGTTGAAGTTAAGTATATCAGAATAAGTGATGCACCAGTGCAGCCTAATAGTGGTGCACAAGGGAAGCCTTGCTTCTCTTCGAAAATATTCTGTTCCATAGCTCTGATGATCTAGTAATCTTCTGCTTGCTTTATTTCCTTTCCCAGTCTATAAAGATAAAGCTATCTTTGGAGTGGCAGTGCATCTCATTTACTATGAGATAGGAAAGAACAAAAGTACAAAATATTGCAAGGATGAGAATGAAATTTAGACATCTAAGATTTCATTATTTCTCCCCCCCTTTTTTTTCTTTAATCCTGGTTTATAAATCTAAATATAAATCTTATTGGTATCTTTGTTTATTCTAGGTTTAATCCTTTGTAGATCTTGAAGCTGCTTTTCATTCAAGTCATGCTCATATGTGTCTGACATTTATAAAATAGTTCTAACAGCTAACAGTAGTCCCTTCAAAGTGTGTCATTCTTTTGTAAAATATAAAGATATTGTATAAAGATATAAGATATGTGTAAAATATAAAGATCTAATATAAAGATATCCCTGTCCTTCACCAAGATAATCTCATACAATTTAATGAAGCTGACAATTAGGTCATAAGCGTCATGACTATGCCACGTCATAGTGACTGTTTTTAATGGTACTTTGCAACCTGGAGAATAAGAATAATGGTATTCCAAACAGCTGAAGACAGGAATTATTTCTGAAAAATAGTACATTTTCATTATGGTTGCTCTTTTATAAAGCAATGGCACGTTAGAATTCAACGTAATTTATTAGGAATAAGTTCTGTATTAGCTTCATAGGTAATTTTCAAAATTACTTTTTTCTCTCTGAAATAAATTCTGGGACACTTATTGATAAAGAACAAAGTCATCTGCTATCCCACATCACTTAATGGATAAAATCATTAGGTTCATCAAAACCTTTATGTCTGATAAATTCAGCAAGTACTGCTAGGCACTTTGCCCCTTTGTCCTTTTCTTAGCCTTCCATTCGGTATTTTGATATCAATACAGTCTTATATGCCACTGTACAAGTGACAAGTAAAAAAGGTCACTCCTCTTGTGGCTTTAGGAGCACACTCTTCTGTTTCTTAAATACAGTTTTCACAACAAAGTGTCCATTATTGTACCTCAAGGGGCCCTTCCAGTGACACAGACTCTTCACATCATCTGAGGGGTGAAGCATGTTGTAGTTCATTCCTTGACACTGAAATTATTCGTAAGGATCCAGTTACTCCTGCACAGCTGCAGCAGGAGCCATCCACTCTTTCCACTGAGACACATCAGTCCACTTGGACTTTTCATCTCATCTTCCCTGTTTTCCCAATATAATTCTGAGCTCAACACTAACTGCAATTACAAGCATTCCTTTGTGGCATACCAAGTACTGCTCACCACAGAACCTACCCAGTTCTGACCTCCTGTCAGTTCTCACTAGAGTCATTGAGAATTTTACCATAATAGCAGAAATTCCAGAGGGGAAAAAAAAGGCAGAAATGTATCCATTTACATAAGATGCAATTACAAATATCTTTTGAATGGAAAAAAGACTTTCTAATCAGAATAAGAAGACTCAATCCCTCATAATCAGACAGATTTTTCCCAATGCCGTGCATTGTTGCAATAGTGTAAATTGGCTTCTACCCTAGCTCCAGCTTTTCAAAAACACCTCATGTTTTCAGCCCTTTGGTCTCTGCTTCTCTCTAATTTTATCCAAGTTCTGCTTTAGAAAAATTTCACCAATGCATCTACTGCAGAAGGTCTCTGAAGGCAAATCTGTGACCTTTTTTGTGGTTTCTGTCTCTGTTCTACATCCAGCTCTGAGCTGCTCCCTTTCCCTCATTCTACTCCAAAATTTTCTACCTACTGTCAGTGATTATTTCTTTCATGCCTTAAACATTCCTTTACATTCATTCATCTGACAGCATAATTATTTCCTCAAGTTTTCTGCACTTTAAGGAAACAACATGAATTTAATTTTAAACTATATTGTGAGGAAATAGAAAAAATCCTACTTTCCCTGATCCAGAGATTTCAAAATGTGTTTATTCTGTACAAGAGTGAGGACAAGAAATAGTTTAGAGGCTCCATAAAACACTTTTTGGGTAGAACATTGTATTTAATATTTTTTTTTCAGATTATGCATTTTCACGACAGCTTTAAGAGATGCTTCATGAAAATCAAATTAACACAGTCATGGGACTTGTACAAAATAAATGTTCTTTTATAAAAACTCCTGTAATTTTAATGTCAAACAACTCTGTGGTATTTCTAAAAACTAACATTTAAGAACTGCTTACCAGTTACATTTAATCATGTAAGTTTTAATTCTATATGCATTGTCTGCAGTGTGTGTCTAAGTTTCCAACAGTTGATGAACCTAATTTTTTATACTGTATTAGTGAACAAAAGACGGAGTTGTATTCCAAATATTTTCCACAAGTGTTTCTTTTTGTGAAATAGTTTTTCTTCTAAATGTTACTGGTCTTCAACGTTGAGGGAGATCTCTATATAATTTGTAATTCTTTCCCAGTATTTGTTCCATTATCTGTGCTTTATCAAATATAAACCTGCTCTCCTTTCATGATTAAAAAGCCAGGGTAGTTTTACAAGGCATGCAAGATGTTACTTTAAAGTTACTTTAAAGGTTGTTTTGATATTTTTAACTGGAGAGAGGAATGTTTTTCCTTCTGCTCTGGATTACTATGTAAAGAATCATCGTCCTGAAACATCACACCTTTGAGGTTAAAAGAATGCCATAAAAAAGAAATGCTCTAGAATACTGAGCATCATGACCACTAGCAATACCAAAACCAGCCAAACAAATATATAAATATGTAAATTAAATAAGCTCTGAGCCACCCAAAATGATCTCTTATAGATTAAATGTATTAGAAAATGCCACTTTTTTTTTTTTTTTTCAATACTATGAGAGGCTTGGGTTATGTTTACCTTCATTAGTCTCTTCCTCTGGTTTCCTTTTTGATTTTCTTTTACTTGGGGTTCAAGTGAAAAATCTCTTTCACTTCTATTACCAAAAAAAAGTGGATATCATTTCCTGATCTGCTATTCTTTTTCATTCAGAATACAGGACTGTTAGCCTATCCTTTGCCTTCTTCCAGCCCTTCTTCACTTGCCCATATCCAGTTCTTCCCCACTCCCCCAGGGACTTTTGCTGGCCCCTCTGACTACTGCTTTGGCTTCTTTGCACAACAAATCCTTGACTCTGCCCCTCACACTGACTCTTTCATCTCACCTTGCATTTCTCTACTCTGCATTCTATTTGTTCAAATCAGAAAAGTAGAAAATAATGTAATTTTCTCTTTTGTTCTTTGCATGTGCTTTTTTTAAAGTTATGTTTGATAGTTAGAGCCTCTTTCTCACCTCACTGACACACATCTGATTTTTGCTTTCCTATAATTCTTGCTGCTGGTTCAATCTTCAGCCCTGAAAAATGATTCAATGCAAAAAAAAAAAAAAAAAAAAAAAAAAAAAAAAAAAAAAAAAAAAAAAGCAATTTATATTGCATTTTGAATTTAAGCCCAGATTAGTGTTTGCATTTGCTTTATGTCCATGGTATCCAGATAGAAATCCACTGAAGCTTCAGTTCTGAGGTAAATCTCCTAGCATGTGGTATAGAAACTTTGAACATGTAGCAAAGACTGATGTGTTCCTCACTGAAGGTAGACTGATTTGAGCCATGCAGTCAGTAACTGTGCTGGATGTCTTTTCAGGGACCTTGTAAAACCTCCACAAAGACCATTGGGATGCTTTCTAGAGCATATTAAAATTACAGATGATATTTAATTTGTCAGTTTTGAATATAAAGCAAATTTCTGACACCACAAAGAACTGTTGAGTTGCTTTGTAGTATTTCTGTATACAACAGCCAGGAGTGGTGAGAAAATTCCTGCCAGGTTTCATCAGGAGTGCTTCCACCACAGATTCAGGGGGAAAACTAAAAGCACATGTCCAGGGCACAGTGATGTCCCCACAACATACAGTGCTTTTTGTTTCAGGGTGATTTTGCATGCTAGGTCATAACTTCATATTTAGCTGTCCTCAGTGGACTTTTCTTCCCTGAATATGTTCTGTTGTATGAGCCTGTGTACATTTGCTATAGAAAATGCTCCATTGAGATTTCATAGCTAGGCATTACACTGTATGAGAAAATACATCCTTGCTTTGCTTTGCTTTGAAGCTGCCTCTTGCTGGTTTATTTGATGGCCATTAAGTTCTGTTTGGGAAGAGGCAGTGAGTGGGTTCCTACTCATCCTCTCAATGTCTGTAATGATTCTGTGAAACTCTGCTGTATTCCCCTGCAGCTGCTCTTTCCAGCCTGAAATGTTCTGGTCTTAATAAATTCAGTGTCTTCTTACACAAAGTCATTCCACACCTTTAGACATACCTATTTATTTTCCTCCAATTTCCCAGCACTGCTATGGAAACAAAACAAAGATAAAGAGCATCCTGGATTTTTACAGAGGTATAACTTTTTTTGTCTTGTTTTGGTTTGGGTTTTTTTTTTTTTAGTTTTTGAATAGTTGATGAAATTCCATTTTCTTTTCAAGGGACTACCAAGGATTGAAATTATGTTTTCACAGTTCTAACTGTTATATCTCAAGGTCTTATTTCTTAATTTTTTTTTTTTTCTCTGTGGAATATTATATCCCTTTTCATGGAATTTCACCTCGCATTTTATCATCTCCTTTTTATTCGTACTGCTCTTTTCCACTCTGAAAGTGCCAGTATAATTAGAAAACATTTTCAGCTAACTTTTGAAAACTCTGAAATGTACAGACTGATTAAACCCGGGTTTTGATTTTGGGATTCTGTCAGAGAAAACATGCCTTTAAAATATGTAACTCCAAAAACTTGGAAGTAACTAATAAGTCCATATGTATGATTGTCCTAAACCAGTACTGAATTGTAGTGTGAAATAAAATACACACAGCGTAACATTTGTGAATTTGATTTAAAAAATCAATATTCAGTTTTTCTTCTTGATGCTCGAAATGTCATGAAAGGAAAAGAAATTATGGTCCATCAGTGTCTATAAGTAATTAGGAGTTCTATACTAGTGAAAAACCTCAGTGAGTAAAGAGATTTAAAAATCTATTTCTCAGAGTAACTCCAGCTCTCCAGAATGAAATAGCAGGAGCACACTTAAGCACTTATCCTCTTGGGATGAAAACATGTTATGTCATATGCTTTATAGATTTAGAGCTGGATAATCATTATTATATGAACTGTCAATAAAAGTCAGAAAGTGACTGAGATACAAAGGTAAGTGTAATCATTACCTAATCATTATTTTCACACAGCTATGTGGCTTGTGGTGATGGGAATGACTGGACTGGTGGCACTCATCAGTAAGTCACTTGACTTAGAGCAGATTTAGAGCAGACCTTGCATCTCCAGAACTGACAGAGATGCTTTTGCAAGCACCAGTGAAATATAGAGCTTGCCTTAGCTTTTACATAACTTTTCTTATTTGTCTGCTGTATATAAGATGTCTTGAATTCTGTTCTTAAACATACTTTTAGAATAGCTTTTCCAAGTAAAACTCCTTTTTTTTTTTTTTTTCATTTTCAGTCTATTTGAATAGAACTGGTAAATGTGGCTGATAAACAGCAAAATTGTGCCATAATGTTATTGTCACATATTACCTAAGTCACTCAATAATGGTTTTGTACCATTATCATTCCATTCAAAGTTTAAAGAACTGTTAAGAATGTTGAGAAACAGGAATGATTTGAACTTTGGAAGCATATTTTTTTTTGACTGATGATGAGATTACTAGAGATGTCAGTCTGTACAGTTTAACAGAGGGTAAAAAAGAATGACTATTTTCTCAAGTCACATATTGCATGGTACCAGAAGACAGGCTATAGCTAAATTCTAATTTTTTCTTAAAGATTGCACAAGTGAATTCAGGTATCTGTATTTGTGAAAGGAGTTTAGAATTTCAGGTTATATTTTGTTTGACATTCTTGAAGTCAATACAAGATTGAAGTATTTCTCCACGAGATAGTCTCCTATGCTATTATCAGTTTAATTGATTAGCAAAGTGTATATTACATGCTTGAGTCCTTTAGATTTTATATTTTTAAAAGATTTAAAAATTAGGACAATTTTAACCTATAGGTACTGGTGATTATGGAAAATATGTACCTTGCATGAAGAAGCATAATAAATAATTGATTACAAATGATCTGATCATGTGTCACTCTAAATACACATCCTACACAAAGGAAAACAATTCTGATATATTTAATTCTGTGAAATGCTCTCATTTTGATTTCAGAAAGCTAGATAACATTAACCTAATTCACTCATTCTGAAAACTTTAATTCTCTAAGTCTGCTAAGCATTTTTAATGAACTGATATTTCACAGAGGACAGAGCATAGTCAAATTTTAGGAGAAATATAGTTCTTTTATATATGTGGTAGAGTGTTTATTATTCATGAATTCTGTATCACAAAAAGTAATACATTTTTTGGCATTCTCATTCTATATAATTTTAATAGAAAAAACAAAAACCAAGCTTGTGTAGTTTCTTTCTTTATTTGCATTTAAATGCAGCAGTAGATTTTTTTTTTTTTTTTTGAGTAAATAAGCTTGGAAGAATTTCAGAACCTGATAAATATTGATTCTGTTAAGGTAAAGTTCCAAATAAATTTCAGTTGTAACTGTAGACTGGTATATAAATTGGTTTAAGGAAAATAAGTATCAGATTTATTGAAATCATTATCATCATTTAACTATTTTGATGTTTACTACACCTGAAAGCAGTAAAAATGTTTAACTGAGAGAAAAACACAATCAATATGAAGAAAAATAACATGCAGTTCTTTAAAATGCTCCTTTAAAAATATTCCTTACATTTTTTCTGTCATCTTTACCCCTAAAGACAGAAGAAGAAGGAGAGGAATATGCTAAGTCTCTATAAATTATGTGAGTATACTCATATATACAAATATAAATATACATATATACAAATATAAAGTATTTGAGATCAGTCCTTCATTAATCTCTGGAGAAATCTGTTCACATTCCTTTGTTAAAATATTTTTTTTAGAAGCCCTGTTCATCTCCTATAATGTACAGGCTTTTAGTCAGAGCTTTTACACTTAATGATATTGATTTCACCACCTTGATGGAGCCTGCCCAAGTGATATGTTCTCCACCCTCTTACAAACACATAATTTTGGAGGAGAAATCATAGTTAAATTTTAATAAAGAATTTCCTGAGACAAAAAGAACTGAGTTAAAACTTTGAAGCTTTCTTCTTACATGTTGAGCTGCCTAAAGCTGCTATCTCCTTTAATTTTTCACCAAAGACTCACAAATAGTTTTATCTCACACACCTATGCACACTAGACTATTTCCTCAGATGGATATTATTTTTTCTTGTATGTATTCAAATTGATTTTTCAGTATTTTATTGCATAAAAATAAAAAAAGGCATTACTCTGAGATCATGGTGAATGAAGTCAGATTTAGTGTGGTCTAACAGAATTTAAAGAAGTAAAAAAAAATCTATTTTTGTTTCACAAACTATGTTTTTGGAGAAATACTGACGCTTGAATGTACAGTTATGAAGCTAGGGTTTAGAAAACTGGATAAATAACACATATGAGTATCTTACTGGATCAAATCTTTTTACCCCAAGTATTTTCATATATCTTGTCTCCAACAATGGCCAGATGTGAAAATCCAGGAAAGGGGTTCAAGAAGCAGGACCTGTACAAGCTGATCTCTTTTCTGATACACTCCTGCAGAAGTTGAAGTGCGCTGCTGCACCTGCTCCGTTTCTGTGTTTAATGTTCCCTGATGGGTCAATATTTCAGCACTTTTCTGAATTTTAACACACAACATCCTGAAGCACAGAATGTAAAAGTTTAATGTAAATTGTGAGAACAGCTTGTGTCACTTTTCAGTCTGGAGCTTCCTAGTTTCACTGGGTACCAGCAGGCAGTTGTATCATAAGAAAGGGATGATTCATATGCCCATTTTTTGTCCCTTCTGTTGGCCCCTTCCCAAGCTGAGGAGCTCTGTAGCACTTAGCTTCATCCTAAAGGGGAGACAGGAAGATGTATCAGATATTTTATCACATTTCAGTAGACTTATGCTACTGCAGCTGGACTGATACTAAACTTCATGGCTCCTTAAGTAAAGCTGGCATGACTTCACTGCAAAGTCAAGCCAAACACTGCAAGGCAAAGCTTCTCCAGTGAAACAGCTTCCCATACTTCCTGATCATCTGCTACAATGGAGCTCTTGATATTGCTCTCCAAAGAATTTTGTATTTCTGAAAGTAATCATTTATTCATGACAGCTTAAACCTTATTTTTTTCTAGCTGTATTAAGCCTGAAAAATCATCTCCTACAAAATGAATTTGAAGCAAAATCTATTCTGCTTCCTAGAACCTACTCTATACATAGAGTCATTTGATCAATTCCTGATTTAAGCCTCAATTCCAATCAAAACTTCAGGCCAAAATTGCTCCTTCAATCTAATTGTGCCAGGAGTTTTGAATTCCAATGGTGTGTTGGAATAGTTGGTGTGTGTTTCAAGTTGCAGGAATTATTAAAATCTATTCTTTTTATGTGTTGGCACTGAAGAAGAGACTTCAATCTCTGTAGAAGAAACATTGAACTAAGTATTATTTATTCATATAAACAGATCACTGTGTTAAGTTTCTGTGTACTAATTTTAATTAAAGGAATCTGTAGTGGACTTATTTTGAAAGATCATTGTAAATGTAATTTTTAAAAGACTACATTTCCTAAACCTGACACCAAAAAGAAGTCAGACCTGTGAAATTTTACAATCATAGAGTAAATATATTAATTTCTCTTGTCCTTGTGTCTCTGAAAACTTTTTTGATTTTTAACTTTTTTTTATTTTTACAATATGCTTTTGAACTGCGGGTACATCCTTCAAGAGAACAAAATGTTCCCTGGGTTAAACTGAATGGAATATTGTGAGGTGTATGGTGGGCAAACAGTCAGCTGAATGCTCTTCACAGAGATTCAAAACCCCTCCTTGATTACTGTATTTGAGTAACATTGTGCAGATGCAACAAGCTACCCCAGAAGTGAGGCCCTCTCCCATGTTCCATGGAATCCAAGGAAAACAGAGGCTTGGTGACCTCAAAGACTGTAAGCCATAAGACACACTGCTTAAAACAGTGGAAAGTCTGAAGGGGTAAAAAGTTGTATGAAACAGGTCATAACTTTCTGAAGAACAGAATCCTGTTCAGGAACTTAAAAGTATTTGAAGCCTGACAGGAGTTGAATTAATTTCACAGGTTCCTGCTGCTCAGGAATACATCTTATGAGTTACTGCTTATCAGAGGTCCTTAACTCACACTTTACTACTCCTCTGTTGAACACTCCTAAGCTAGACTTAGACAAAGACGAACTTGGATAAAACACATTTCCAAGGAAGATGTTCTGTTTACACACACTGAATCTTGTTTTGTCCCACTGGTTAGACACAGAATTTGCAGCAGTGATGGGACAGGTGGGCTGCACATCCCTTCAGCTGCTGTTGGGTCTTTTCTGCATGAGCAGACGCTGTTCCTCAGGGTGCTAGCACAGAGGATGGGATGACTTCCAAGCCTTGTGAAGTAAATACACTCTTTCCACTCACTAATAATTGCTGATTTTCAGGCTCTAAGGTACACAGACTGCAGATGCCATCAGTTAAATGGGAAAATAATTCCTGATCTGTAATACACTTGTTTAGATTTAAGAAATGTTTCACCCATTAACTTGTCAGAATAAAAGAAATTAAAAATGTTTCTGGAAACATCCACCTTTGTTCCCAGACATTGAGGATTCACTGTTCCTAAGTACACTGAGCATATCTGAGTAGCACTGCATGACTAGTGCTCCATTAGGTTGTTAACAGAAATGAGATTGCTTGCACGAGGCCACACCCAGAGAAAAAATATTTTTAATAAATAAATGTGTTCCGAGGCAAAACTTTCATATTCTTTGTCATCTATTATCTATCCTGCCCAGGATGGTGAGACAAGCAGCAGATTTTGTCATTTAATGTTACATTTATAAAGCACACACAGTTTGCAAAGTTAGAATTTGGAAATTATGACATTTATTGTAGGTGCTGTAGTAGCAACTTTAGTCGCTTTTTAGAAGATAGATTTTCTTTGCTTTCAGCTTTTCAAAAAATTGATTGCTGGGAACAAAACTGTCTTTGTTTAGTATCTTGTCATGCATCCAAGGAAGTTAAGATTGTGATGGTTCAATAGCAGTAGGAACAGTATAATTTTACATTTAAAGTGTCAAAAACTACTTAGAGGAAAGGTTGAGGGGAAATGTTTTCCATTTGTTAAAAAGAATACTTTAACTACCTACAGAATATAAAGACACAGGAAAATACACAAGGAGAAATTGTAAATGTTCCTTAGTTTTCCCTTTATCTCCACTTGTTATGTTTATAAAATTTTGAAGTTATATAAGAACATGTTTACCCCTGTCTCTTGGTTTCTGGGAATCCAGCAGCTCTTTCAGTACATTTAAAAAGAACAACCTTAAAAAAAAAAACGGAGACCATAAAAATGAGAAGAATGGAAAGAAATTAAAAAGAAACCACTGCTTGACCGAGTCAGATATTTGCAAGATTTCTCTAAGATGTAAAGTAAACAATACACTAAATATGCATCTTCTTACAAATTCTTGCTACCTTAGCAACATCAATATGATTATTCATTTTCTGTGGTAAGATCAACAAAGCAATCAAGGTGTATCCAATATTGAACACAGAGAAAAAGTCAATATGACAATTTCAGAGAAATCATCTCAAAAAAGGACAATTGTGTGATATTTGGAATAACAAATAAGCATTTAAACCTCTGGAAAGTGTTCAAAATGCAGGGAACTGAAAAGAAAAGCATGTGTAAATGAATGCCATCCTCAGAAATGCAAGAGTTGTAGCCTGCCTTTAGTAACAGCTAGAAGGAGCACAGGAATGCTGAAGGGGATTTGGCATTTATTAGGATATGAGTAGGACATGTTTCCTTTGTATAATACATAGGGTTTTTGACCTGGAGCTCAATTAAAATGAATACTTGCTGTACAAGAAGCAGAGGAATTCAGCATAGGATTTGTATGTTTTAACAAATCTCTTTACCACAAGGAGTGATATTGAAAGATAAATAGCATGTTTCTCCTTTTTTTTTTTTTTTTTTTTTTTTTTTTTTTT
>CM031860.1:42142197-42161327 GCA_018697195.1 Certhia americana | reverse complement strand
TTTTTTTTTTTTTTTTTTTTTTTTTTTTTTTTTTTTCTTCTTCTTCTAGGAGATAGTGACCTTAAGACCTCTGTTGTATAGAACTCCAGAATTGTAGGAACCATGCTTTTCAACTATTTTTAAGGAAATAAAAATATGCATGACGTGCATTCCAATCCCAAGGAATTTAAATTATGCTCTGGATAAGATGCGAACAGACCAACAAAAGCAGTGTTTGAGGTAAATGGGCTGAAACAGATGAATGGCACATCCATTTCACATTTGTATCAGATAAAAAGCAAACTGGAAATGTATGTTTCTTGAGTCAGCTTAATTGTACTTTTTCAAAGCCTTATAATACATTATAGAAACATGAACAAAACATATTCCTCTTTTACATTTTCTGTTCTTCTTAATTTGAATATTCTGATGCAAAAGTATAGCAACTGTAGCAAATCATGGCAATTTTTTATGCATGTATTAAAATGAGGATTTTTTTGATGTCTGAATGATGTAGTAGCACATATTTAAAAACCAGACTACAGTAAGGTCTTGGTAAAATTACTGTAAATCATTAAGATAACCCAAAGTATTTGTTAAGTCACCACTCTTTGAAATTTGGGATTAACTGAGGAGTAATCAGTGAACACTTCACATACCTGGGGTTGTTGAGACCAAGCACACAGATTTTATCTCAGACAGATATTCAGCTCAAACACGTGTTTGGAAAAGTAAATGTCCATGGAAGGGACAACAAATGGGAATGTTTCCTGATTTCATGGTGCTTTCAAATTTCAATGAGCAGGGGCGCTGCATATTTTCACTAATAGCAATTAGGTAGTGTATTAATTATGAAACAGCTGTTCATTATTTTAATTAGGAGAGTAATCATGGCGTCTTTTTAAAAGTCAACCATACTTCTCTTGATACAAGCCACTGGTAAGGAGCAGTGAAAAGACCTGACTTGACTCATTCCTAGCTAACTCACCATGCCTTCCAGACTGAGAAAGCAACTTCAGTCTGTTAGAATGCTATGGCAGTTTTGTTTTTACATGATTTTCTTTAATTTGAGGAACTGCATCAGTTAATTTATATGTTTTATTCATCATTAGAAAGGTTCTCAGACATCCCTTTGTCCTAACTTCTTTTGTGAACTGTGGGATGAATAGAGAAGGGAAACAGAGTTGTATTCCATGGGTGATGAGGATCAAATGAATCCATGTTTAACATCCTTACCTTATCAGAAAGAGATACTGCATCTGATGCACAGGTTTCCTTGGCTGTGCAAAGTAGGAGGCATGGAAATGCTGATCATAGACTAGGTATAAGATTTCCATTACATTCCTCTGTTACTGCTTTTCAGTCCCATGCTGGCGACTGAGGAAGATTAAGGGCATTTTAAGCATTTGACCCATTTATGTAAAACGTGGAAAGGCAGATACCAGTGATTTCAGGTAATTTTCAGACATACACTATTTTATTTGTATAAAAAATATTTATTGAATAGCAAAAATATTTTAAGCAGCTCTCAGGATACTATGAATAATTTTAAACAAAAGTAGACTGCTGCATTTCTGGTACTGAATTCTTCATGATGTACCTGAGACCTACGAGCACTTAATTTTACCTTATGGTTTTGTTCTTGAGAGAGAAAAGAAAAAATATAAAATCTATCTGTCTAGAAGATTCATATTGCAGGTTGTCCGTCAGTATCATTTAGAAATTTCAGCTGCTAGAACTTAATCTGAGGATATGTCATTGCTATGCATTGTACTATGCACTGTACACAACCAGTGGAACTATTCTGGTTGTACACAAGACACAAGGTACAACTCACATGCTCCCCCCTTGAAAATCCTCAATGCACAGAACTAATGATTATTTATATCCTGGCACCCAATACACTGGAATATTATTTTTGAAGGTGCAGTGATTAAAATAAAGTACTATATAAAGCATAATATTAATAAATCATGTTATACTTAAGTAAAAGACAATTTTTTTTCTTTAATCACTTTCTCTGCTTATTTGTGCTGCATCTAAGCAGCAAATAGATGACTTTTTCCACTAGATGCATCCAGGACACAGAAAAAGGAAAGTTGTCAGGAGTGTTTTTTTTGTTGTGATTGTTCATTCTTTTTTTAAATTCTGTTTCCAGGGATCACTGCTTTCTAAGAGCTGTAACTCAAATTTGCTATTAGCACTAATATGTTATTTGTGTTGATAAAACCAGTAAATTCTAATTGTTTCACATTAGTGAAGAGACAATAAAATTCCAGACATGCTTCCTATAAATAAAAGAACAACCCCAATTTATTTTCATGGTTCCATTTATTCTACATGCAGAATCCTATATTTATCCAGTTAATACCACATATTTTCTTTTAGAATTAGATATTCAGCTCACATTCAAGCTCTTAGAAATGATCGATAAATCTGTGGTGAGTTTGCATAAGTATTTTTCTCAAATGAATCCAGTCCTTGACTGAGATATTTTAATTGCTATAATTTGAATAACTAATTCCAAGTTCAGAAAATTAGGTGAAGGTAGTATGTGATTAACTGCTGTTAATGAAGCCATTACCTGATCAAGTAACATTTCATTCTTGGAACTGATTATCTCTAAATGCAAATGAAATTGATCTGAATTGTCAATTTTTTGTTGGATTCATAGTGCATCTTTTAAATATTCTGCAGCTACTGTTATGCAGCAAACTTTGCCATTTTTATTCTTCTGGCAGTTTAAGTTTATGTCTAACATGAAATCAGAAAAATTCTGCTCTGAACAAGAAGAGTGTCCATTCACATGCAAAATTTTCTTTGCTCAAAACATTAATCCAAGACGAAATTTAAACTAACTTTCAGTGAAATGGGAGTTAGTAATTATACTAACAATTACTTAGATTGCTTCACACAGAAGCAATATATCAAAATGCAACAAATTATCTAGTGACAGGATATTAAATTATTGATGAAGGAAGTTTATGATTGTGAGATTCATTTGTTTAATTTAAACATTAAGTTGTAGGTGGGATTCATTTGATTAATTTAAACAATTTCTGGTTTATTTTCATCACTTCTAGATTTTATTTAGTTCTAATGTATAGAATGTTAAGAAATAAAAGTGATGGAGCTGTGCACAGAACACTGAAAATTTTGGAACTGGAGGGATCTTTAGCCAATAAAATATTAAAGATTGTGAATGTTGATTTTATGTTACCTATGTTATTATGCATACTGCAATATCCCTCACCCAGGTCATCCTGCTCTCACAATGACCTTTCCACAACCATTTGTATTTGTATACAGATCTACCTCAAAAAAATCGCTAAATTAAATGGATAATTAAAAAGAAAAAAAATTGGGAAAAAGAAAGGAAAAATGTGTGTTCCCTGTTGTCACTTGATGCTTAAGGGTGTCAAGCAACAGCATCTATCATGGTAAACGTTTAAAGCCATTGATTGACTGAAATTTATGTTTTTTCCCATTTGCTATCTCTTTGTCTCATCTTCAAGTTTAGCTTTGCCTTCTTTCATTTTATTCCCCAGAGTTTTCTGCTCCATGTCCTTGGTGCTACAATGGCTTGACTCCTTCCTGCTTTCACTCTATTCCTGGGAAGGGAAAGAGGAGTTACAGAGGTCAGTCACCATCCCAAGCACATTATCTGTTACCTGGTAGGTCCAGATGAGATCTGTTTTCAAACTACAGTAAAGAAGATCTCATATGCACTTTTTTTTCCAGGTATGTTTCCTCCCTGCACTAAGAACTAGCAGATGCAAGGAAAGACTCTGTTATTCAATGTGGTACCTTCCCTCTTCCTTCCTTGGGAATGTAACAGTTACCATCTAATACATTTTTGTTAATATAGATTTAAAAATAATTTTTCTTACACTAATATTGGCTAATAACTTTTGCCTTTATAAATTCATTTAAAGAGAATAAGCTATGATCTTAAGTGTATCACCCAGTTTAAGGGTAAAAAAAAAATCAAAAAATAATGCTGCTAATTCAGAAATTGAAAAGCTGCATTTGAAATCTAAACAACTAGAATGGTAAAACATATACATTAGAGTAATTTTAGAGAGTAAAAAAATGTGATAAAGTACTTTATGTTTCTTCTTTAGTGGAGATCCAGCTTTGGGGTTACTTGCAAAATCTTGTGAGCTCTTCGTACTTAATACCCACAGCCAGCCAGCCACATTTGTGCACCTGCATGGTCACTCACACACAAATCCACATTCAGTCTAATACCTATGGACCTTTCTGCTTCCTTTTAGAGTTTTCAGTAGTTAATGTACTAAATAATTATTTTTTATGTAGTTTCCAGTAATTAATGTAGATTTTTTCAGTAATTAATGTAGATATCCAGATTTCCCCACCAGACTGGGTCATTGCTGAGTCATCCAAGATGTCAAACATCACTGAGCATGTTAGAGAGTCTTACACAACTCTGGATAAAACATTCCAACAGCTAAAGTCTGCTCTTGCACTTAGAATTCATTCTTTCTTTAGAAAGCCATAGTTCCATACATGTCCAATAATTTGGTATTTATCACTGAATTCTAACACAAGTAAGAAATCAAAGTCAATCAAAATCAAAGAATAAAAATAGCAATTAGAGTCACTTTTTGTACAGTTTGGCACAGAACATTCCAAATGATGCTCAGCTCTGGTAAATCCAAGGAAACTCACAAGAATATTAAAAACATATATTCAGCACTTTGTGACTTGCATTTCTTTTATCCAGTCCACTTTTAAAAGTTAAGAATGTGTTAGTATGAAGATAAAGTTGGGGGTACTAAATATGTCACATCTTGAGAATGGTGGAAGAATAAAAAAAATTCGCTCTAAAAAGTGACATTAAGGGAACTGAGTAATTTTATACTAAAAAAGTCTTTAAAAATATATAAGCATTGCAAAAAGTGTTCTACATACTGAGAGTTTCTACTAATCTTACTAGTTTTTAGACGTGATAAAGTACTTTCCTAAGTGAGAAACATTCACTGCCTGTACTTAAATTGATGCAACAGGAATCTTGGGCAAATAACACTGAAAATATCCTTTATTATTTAATTGGATTTAATCTATATATGGAAAAAAATCCCAACAAAAAATCCCCCTCTAATTCCAATTACCAGAAACATTGGAAAGATTGCATGTTTGTCCATGGGAAATCTGTTATTTTTCATAACAAGGCCAAAATTCTTCAAACAGTTGTCCTTCCTGAGATAGCTGTGGATGTCTGGCAATAATTTGCCATAATATCATGATTGACCTACCTAAAATAATGATTAGCTTAATTTTTATTTTATAGCTGTGTTTTTATCCATATGTACCAAAAATAAGAACAGAGAGGAGGAAACCTAGTTTTGAAAAGAAGACTAAATATTTGTGAACACCTGGAACTGAAAACCATCCTCAGCAGCAAAATTAATCCTAAGAATATTAATAACAGAAGAAAGTATAAAGTTTTTATCTTCACTAGGTAAATAGAATAACAATACTAGAACAATTGAAACAATTTATCACATGAGGGTATTTCTATCAGAGGGGAAGAAAACCATCATGGCATTATGTGGGCTTTGGAAATGATTAACCTTCAGAGATTCTGTGACAATAATAGCACACAGGAACACAGCTAACTGTTCTACATCATCCTGACAATAATCATGAAAGATTGCTGCAGGAATACAGATAATTATGCTGGAGAGACCTGTGCTGTCTTTAAATAAGTTGGGTAAGCCTATCTCAGGTTCTGAGCTGTACAGATATTCTGTTACACACCAAATATGGATTTCAAGAAATGGAATGGAAATCAGACAGTATATTATGTCCATTGCATTTATAAAAAAGATGTAACTTTTTCTCCAAGAATAATTTCTAATTATGTAGCTAAACTGCATAAGCATCTGCATCATACTTCTCTAAATAAGCTGTAAATATGCAATAAATAAATCAATTACCTTTTACTTTTATGTACGTGTCATCTCACATTCAATCTAAAGTAGGGTTATCGTTAGGATGATAAAAGGTTTTGCCAAACTGAAGGGAAAAAGATTTGCTCTCCTAATAATTTGCAAGAGACGGTGATGCTGTATAGTCTGTAAATTATGCAAATACCTTAGATGAACATGCTGGGAACAGGATACATGCAGATTTCCTGGGTAATGGTTTTACCACTTACCATTGCTATAAAATGGCAAAATGATTAGGTGATGGCTCAGTATGCTAAATATCCATCAAGTAAAACAATGCAGAATAAGTGATGTTAAATGTGATTTGGTCTCACATCAGCATTTCCTTGACAAATTCATATCCCTATGTTCTTACTTGCTGTTGAATCAGACATCACAGAAATGCAATTCTCCTTTTGTCACTTATATTACTATGTTCTGGTTGTAAATCTATTTCAATTTAAAGTGTTATTCAATAAGAATAAAGCTGGAAGAGCCTAGGTAATGCCTCCAAATTAATTCTGAAAATTAGTGAGATTCTTCCAACATTAGTAAATTCTAAGAAAATACATCTTTTCTGGATCATAAGATTTCTGATCATAGGATCATTTATCTTTTCTTACCAGGTTGGGTAAGATTAGCCAGAAGCACTGTACACTCATTTTCAAAGGAGGAAATGAGACCTTCACAAAGAACACACTGAAAAGAGACGAAATAAACTCTGTAAGTCTGTGCTAAATAGGTGTATTTTCTTATCTAATACATGTGATATCAGTTAGACTGTATAGTTTCTGGAATGGCAAGTTGCTTGCTTCTTGCAAGGCTTTAATGTGAGTTAATCCTTCTCTTATGGAGCAAGTAAATGGCTAATAAGTGCAAGAGTAGGACAAGATGAATGTGTTTGTTGAAATTAGGACTATATCAATCACTAATTCTTGACAAGGTGTGAAATAGTTAATATTTTTCCAAAGCAGATTTTAGGTGCAAAAATAACATGGATTTCTAAACCCAGACTTCTCTGGGAACATAACTGGTTCAGAACTAACAATAAATAATAAAAAATAACCCCAACAAACAGAGAGCCCAGTTACAGAAATGGAGGTATTTGATAGCTGAATCACTGGAATATATTTGTATGATGTTGGTTTCTCCAGGTGCATATAGTCACATCTTTTGATGCAAAACCAGAGATGATTGGAAAATGACAGATATCGTACCTATTCCCTCATCTGTCCCCTTGGGTCAGCACAGAATTTCTCATTTAGTGTCATTCTAGAAAATCCATCATTTTTTAACAGCACTATTTATGTGGCAGATACCCTGCAGTTGAAGTGCTATAAATAAATAAATGCTTTCACAACATAAACCTTTATAACACTGCACATAGGGTCTTTAAATATCTTTCACTGTCAATGCAAGTATTCTCTGAGTCTCATATGCCCAGCTATAGAATTATGCAACAACATTACAATGCAGCAAGTTTAAATTATACAGTAAAGTTTTCATAAAATATATACAACTTTTCTAACTTTAACTATATTTTATGCTTTTCCTATTATTCATACTATTCCTGTTTTCCTATTCCCATCCCTTTTTGAACACAAGGTCTTGAAATCGTCCTTCATATTATTCTATTTTTCAGACAGTTGCCAAGTAAGGACATTAACATTTGCAGTGACTCAAAACACTGTTTCAGCAGTGTTAAACATGAAATTGTATTTTGGAACCTACGTGATCTCTGGGTCATGAACCTCAATGAAATTTGCTCCCTTTAGCCTCTAATTTCCAGTGAAAATACAGTGAAAAATGCTGTAGCTTAAAAACTGCAGTATATAATGGAAGGCATTCCCAGTTCTGCCTTGCAGTAAGTTCTGTGACCTAGGGTAACTATTTAAACTCAGAGAGTAGGTTTTTTTCCTTTCCCCCTTTTTTTTTTTTTTTTTTTTTTTTCTTTTTTTTATTTATATAAATATATATAAATATAAAAACATAAATATATATATATATATATATATATATATATATATATATATATACACACACACACATACATACACCTCTGTGAATTTATTATTGCTGATAGGGTGATGTAATAGTTTTTTTCAACTTTCTCATCTAGAAATATATGAATAATTTTGTACTTTACTGAGATAACAATGTTTAGTTCATAACATAAGTGGACCCGAATGAGAACACCAGTATAGATAGGGAATGGGAAATACAATCCAGGATCTCATTTAGTGTAAACTGGTTTCTCAGGAACTACTGGTGCCAGGTAAGAGAATTATAAAAATTTCTCAGAGAATTATACTTCTCTGAGAAATTTTTACACTGGAGGTTGTCTGTTAGAAATCTATTGCAAGCATTCATTATTCAAAATTTTTGCTGTTCACCATCAAAATATATCATCTAGTATGTTTTTGCTTCTTCGCTTGATGATTGGTTAAGCATAATTCTTAGATTTCCAGTGTGTACCATGAATTGGAAGCTTACTTTCCAAGTTTACTATTAAATACCATTTATTTTTTGCTGTGTCAATAAATTAAAAAAATATTGTAAGACCCATGAAGATCTCAAACAAATGGGTGCAGCACTTTATGTGATATAATTTATCACTGAAGATACATATCTATGAAGACATTCTATTTAAACTATGGTGATCTCTGTGTTTATCAAATTTACTTATAGAGATGTTTACAAAATTCTAATTTTAATTTGTTGGCCTTCTTTGGATGATTGTCAGAAATAAAGGAAATTACATGCATTGCTTATTTGACTTATTTTACCTCTGATTGATTACCAATATTTTGACAGTGCATTTTAGTTGTATCATCTAAGTGATATCCCAAATTGAAGTTAACCCAATGGTTTTCTATTCCAAGTCCTTTTCTGAAGTCATACTCCAAAACTACACCTGCCAGGTTATTCTTTCAGTATTTTTTTTGTGCCAGCTCCTCAGCACTGCTGGATTTCAACCAGGTGTCAGGAAAAACTTTGTGTTGGTGGCCACTTTCCTGTCAGTCCTGAATAGTCACTATGTGTGAGATCAGGCTCTCTGGCAAAATGTGAAAAATTGTATACATTTATAATACTATGTAATTAACCTATGTTTGAGGATCAAATTGGGATAACTGTATCTCCTATAGCATTCTATTATTATTAATGTGCAGCAGGACTGGATATTGACATTGATTTCTTGAATAGTCCAAGGTCTTTTTTGGACAAATGATGAATAAAATATCTTATGGCTTTGAGTAGGGGTGTGGCAAATGCTGTTTGAGGGCATCCATTTAATCTTTCCTTTAAGACAATAAACAATACAACTGTATTTTTATGTGCCCATACATTGAAAACCTAGGAAGGGAATGTTCTGAGGAAGAAGCTGCCATTAATGGCATTTGCAAATTAGCACTAAAGACTTTGTCTGTCATGGCATATCCTATTAGCATGCTTATCATCCCCAGTAGCAAAGCAAAATGAGGAAAAATTCCTGGTTTGGTGAAAAATCGGTTATCGTTTCCTTGGGGCTTGATTTTTTTAAGGTGCTTTTTAAGAGTTTGAGAGAATCTGGTTTTATATTCAAAGTCACTGAAGTTCCTTATCATATATATTTATCAGTGCAACCCTGAGTCATCTCACTGCAAGCAGTTGCATAAATTAGGTACTTAGAAGTTTTCTTAGGTGGGTCTAACTGTAGTTATATTATAACAGGAAGGAATTAGTCACACAGTAACAGTAACACTCCTCCTGGAGCAATGCATCAACTTCAGAAAGTCAGCTCAGCATAAATGATGTTTCTCTGAGTCATCTCAGTTGTGAACACAAGCTGTCAGAAGAAGTGGAAAGAACTGAAATTTTTTCCATCATCTAGAAAATACACTACACATTGAATGAAAGTTTTTTATTCTATGTCCTTTAAATTCTGTATGAAACCTATGCATTCAATATAAATATATTGTAGAAGCCTGTTAATTCTAATTAACCTTTTTAATTGTTTAGTCATTAAGACTAAAAACTCTGCACTTGTGTTTTTTAGACTAACCAGGAATCTACATAATGCAAGGACTGATGTACCTATCTAATATATGTACCTATCTAAATAAACTTGAAAAATTGAAGATATTTGACACACAGAGGGCACTGAGAAGGAAAAAAAAAAAGGGGTTTTTTTTGCTGAGATTGGAAGAAAAACAGAAAAACCAAGGGCTGAAACACTAGAGAGCTGTTTTATTTCTTCACATCCTCTCTTTTCATCTATACAAACTTTCTGCCTCTTTGGGACAACATAATCCTCATTTGTTGCACTACGACACGAACGCACGCACTCACTACGACTCTCTTTGCAAAGAAGGGAGTAAAAGAGGAAGTTTATTGTGTGACTTCGATATATATACCAAATATATATACTTCTATATATTCCAAAGATGACCAGGGATTGGACGGCGAAATTGCCACCTCTCCAACCACACTGGTCAAAGCAAGAGTCCATCAATTCTCTCTTCCTCTAGAAAGGGATGCAAAACAATTATTGTTTACATGAAAGTGCGTGAGAACTCCACTACAAGGATGCAAAATACCAGAAGGCTAAGAAAAACTTTTTTTTGTAAAACTCATTTGTACTGCCCCTCTGATCTTAGTTTTTTTTTTTTTTCATTCTGGCACTCCCTGTGGCTGAGGGCTTGGTCAAAGGGCTGTGGAAATCCCTGTGAGTTGCAGTCAGTCCTGGCTTCCTGCTTCTGCTTCGGGGAGCACCCACTGGGTTCAACACTGCTAGAATCCTCCAGGCATCCAGAGAGACAGCTTGTGCTGTGCTGGGCAAAGCAAGTATGTCTCATTGCATTAAACTTGGTGCTTGATGCTTACGACGGGGAGAGTGTATTCTGTCCTTTCTGTTGATTCTATTTGGGGTTAGGATTACTCTGCAGCGTTGAAAATAGCTCTTCATGTGCAATATGTACAATTCTTATGTGCATTTTTTTGCCCAAGGATCAAGGAGAGCACCTCTAATTGTGTGTTACATGTCTAAAAGCATTAGCACTGTTTTCATGAACATCACTAACAAGCTTCCAATGAAACAGTTTTATCTTATGAGTAATACATATACAAAATTACTCTAATATCCCAAGTTTTTTTTAAAAACAGGTTTTAATGAGCTGCTATAGGATTTTAACAGACAGAAACCTCTTTGATAACTCTTTGTATTCAGATCCTTTTTCTCTCTTTACTTCTCAGTTTCAAACACTGCAGCTCTTTAGTCTCCTGCTCAGTCTCCCACATCTTTTTCCATGATGCTTCACATCACTTATGCAGTTTCTGCCCTCACCATCCCTCTATTGTTGTGCTGCAGTCACTGGGTTTTCCTTTCTTGCTGGTCATCTCTGTGAAGTCTTTCCCTTTCAACTGTCACTTTTGGAACTCTCCTCCACTAGGAGATAGAGGTTTTTTCACTCCAGTGTCTCTTTTGCTCTCAGGGAAGACAGTTCTTTCTTCCCTGTTACCGGGTCAGCTCCCCACTTGAAAGAGCAGTCTCAGTTCTCACTCCCACAAAGTCTTTTGAAGGAACAAGTTCAAACAATGACCTTCCATGGCCTGCTTGTGGGCCAATCTCTCTCCCAAACACCTGGATGCTTTTCTTCTCCCTGTACACTGATTTTACCCAGAGACTATTTCTCTCTTCTTTCACTGACTGATTCAACTGATGCTCACCTCCCACCAACCTGACTGTTCAACCTCCCAGTTTCAAGGGCACATAACCACAGTTTCACTGACATAAATTGGTTAAGTGTTTATGAAAAGGTATAGTAACTATTACTTAATGACCCCTGTAGCTTGCTAAACAACAGAAGATAATTTTTCTTTAATTTGTGCCATATTTTTCAATAATAGAAAATAACACAGAGCAACACGTAAAATCATGTCCAGATCACAGCAGAATACAGATGCTTTCAAGACTTGTCTCTGAGACAGATGTATTGTTTGCTTCAAACTAACTCACTGTGGAAAAACATTTTTTGTATCTCTGGGGAATTCACAGAGTATGTTCCCTTACACTTTTATGAAACACCTAAAATCTAGAATAAAACCTGTGATGATCCTTAATCAAAAATACCCAAAGTTTTGCTGCAGGAATGCTATAATTTACTCTAGCAAGTGTTTTCAGCTCTGCTTCACAAAAAGAATATTTTGGGGGTTAGTGTTTAAAATATGTCTGTGGAATACATACAATATTTAACTTATTTCTCTAAAACTTCAATATCTCAGTCACAACTAAAAAAACCAACAGATTTTAAAATTATTTTTTTACTATTTCATATTTTTTCAATAACAAAGACCTGTGAAAGAAAATGTTAAATAATAAGTAATCATAATCACACTTCAAAGCCATCAAAAAATTTCAAAAAATTGTCCAAATTGCAGAATCACAGAATCATTAGGGTTGAAAGGGACCTCCAGACATGATATAATCCCCCTGCCAAGACAGGGTCACCTGGAGCAGGTGACACAGGAATGTGTCTAGGTGGGTTTGGACTGTCTCCAGAAAGGGAGACTCCATGACCTCCCTGGGCAGCCTGCCCCAGTTCTCTGCTACCCTTAATGGAAAGAAGTTCTGCCTCAAGTTTCACTTCAACTTCTTGTGTTTAAGTTGATGGCCATTACTCCTTGTCCTGTTGCTGGGCACCACTGAAGAGAATCTGTCACCATCCTCTTGGCACCCGCCTATGAGATATTTGCATGCATTAATGAAATCTCCTCTCAACCTTTCCGATAACCAAATCATTTACCTTGATCTGGAAACTGTGTTAATAATCTCACAGCCAAAGAACTTTCTCTTATTCTTCCACTGAACAGGACTGATAATGTGAGGCCCTTAACTGTGGAAAATTAAAGTATATCTAGGATGTACTAATCTTCTTTCACATTTACAAACCCTTAAAAAACCTTTGCACTGGAATTACCATTGTTAAGAGTAAGAAAGTTCTATCGCATATATAAATGAGAGATTTTGACTTTTGGGCTAATCTAAGTTGAATTGCAAATGAGAAATTTGAAACACTTCAGTAAGAAAGGATCTCTTAAACTAATGGTAAGAAAAGTTTTGTTTCAGCAGCACAAAATTGTCTAATTCTCTAACCTTTTAATTTCGCAAATTCACACAAAAACATTTGAACTGGTGACAGATTTTTATTTCAAATGTAAAAATACAATATCCTGCTAATTCCAGAAATTTATTCTTGTTTAAAAGTATATTTTAGCAAAATATACATGTTTGCACAGCACTTCCGTGGAAAACTCCATCTAAATGTGAATGTGTTATGTTTTTCTTTATTCTACTGAGAAAGTTTCTCCAGACTTGAAAAAGCATTTAGATATTCCTCTAGACTACTCAGAAAAGATAATTTAACATTAAAAGCAGCAGGGGCAGTCTAACTTCAATTTACTCCTCGCTAAATTCAAACTAATGTAATCCAGGGTTCTGGATATAATGAACTGTATGGCAGGGCTAAATTCTAAAGGTTAACCCACAACAGGTGTTGTTCTTGGACAAAAATACCAGTGTTTTCAAGATGCACTTACAAACAAATTACTTTATATTTTATATCCAGAGATGTAAGTGCACAGAATTATAATAACATCATGAGTAGGGGGTCAACAAACATTATATTGAGGAATAAAAAGGTAAATTAATAAATAAAATCTAAAATATTTGAAAAGTGCAAGTAAGTCTGCAGAATTTTTTTTTTCTCCAGAAGTGCAATTTGATTTGTCGTTTCCTCAAAGGCTGTTCATGCTAAACTTCCTTCCTTGTGCTCATTCTATCAACATTCAGAACATGTATCCACATTCAGAACTTATGCTATGTAAGAATCAGTTTTTCATTAGATTATAAGTGGAACTGAAAGTGCAGAACAATCTCTTTTCAAATTAAAAGCAACTTAAATTCTCAAAGCATATTATGATATCATTGTACATTTGATAGAAAAAAAAGTCAGTTTGTTTAGTGTATTGCTTGTGAGATTTCTTTCCATTAAATCTGAATATGTGTATAGGTTGTGAGTCAATTTTTTAGTACAAATCATAACTAGATGAATGAAGTCAAAAAACACTGCTTAAAAAAAGTTTGGAGACATTGCTTGTGTTTTTAAATAAACTTGTTAAAGTAATTAAAAATGTATCCTACTTTTAATAATGAACATATTTTTAGGACATACACTGGTGCTTCTGAATCTTTTCCTTTCTAAACCCTTGCATTTCCAATCTTATAAAATTAAAGAGTTACATCTTTTGTACACGTGTTAGCAGAAAATAGGAAGAGAGTGTCTAAATTTGATATTTTTACATTGACTTATTATTTAAAAAAAAAAATCCTAAGATTTGAGAAGTTCCAGGTTTTCAGCAATATTTTGTGTGACTAGAAATTTAGTGATTAGGCCATGGGGTTTTTCCTTCTATAAGGTTATGTCAGTGATTTTAACTACTATTTCAATAATATTCAAGGAAATACTAGGCTAATGGCAAAGGAGAGCAGGGATGATTATACCATGCATCATACGCATACACAGTTTCATGAAGTTTTGAGAAGTCAGGAAAGTCTTTGGCAGAGATGGGAGGAACTTCTTGGAGCATAACATAAATATCCAATGACATTGCTGAAGTGAGCTTTTACCTGCTGTGTGACAAATCTATTTAAAAGAGCTGCCTAGAGCCTGTAGCCAGGCTGGGTGTGAGGGTCTGGGCAGGGAGCACTGCAGAGGGGCAGGGCAGGGGCTGAACAAGGGATTTAGGTGGGGACAAGAGCAAGGACACTGTCCTGACAGGAATGATGTGGGACAAGGAGAAGAGCAGGAGAAGATGCAAGGGGAAGGAAGAATTAACAGTAGAAGTGGAACAGAGAACAAAGTATCCTCCACTGCAGGTATTAGGAATATGTCCTGGTTTCTCATTTAGATGAGTTGTGCCAAGGAGCTGATGGAATGCAAAAGGGAAAGCAAGAAAACCTCTTCCCTTGACTGTAGTTCCCTAAACCAAATCAGTTCCTCCCTCATCACTCACTTTCACTTGAGTGTCACCTTTCTTTAGTCCACTTTCCCACAATGTCAGAGGTGTTCTCTGGGCTCAGGACAAGTCCACTGGGTAATGACTGAAAGGGAAGAAGCTTTGTCAAGTGCATCTTCTCATGCCATTAACAGTTTCCTTTCCATGCACTCACTACTTAAAAAAACCCTCGGTCAAGCAGATTTGTTTTGCCATACAAGTGGTAAATGCTAGACCAACATAGAAGTCAGCTTGATTTGGCTGCTCAGATCCTACACTTACTGCAGGAAATAACATCAATTTATTGATGAAAGGTACAGTAGAATGTCCTTGTGTCTTTGCTAGGGTACAGCCTTACAACACCACTTTGTACCTACATAACACCACAAAGATAGCATGATTGTATACAATGGATTTCTACACCACTACAGAAACAGCAACTTGAACTGCCAATAACTATCACTAAAGACTATCAATTCGTGACCATTGGGTGGGTTTTCTTTTCTTTCCATCTCATTCATAGGCTCTCAATAGTGTCTGAATCCTCTGAGTGTCTTAAGAACAGCAAGAAACAGCAAACAACCCAGGTAAGGTGTCAACTGAGGATTGATTCTGAGGTCATCAAGAACAACCCCTCTTATTCCAAACACTAAAAGAAATGACCTGTGGAGATGGAAAGAGACCAGGTCTTATTTTTTCAGGCTGAGATGAATGCCTAACTTCATTGGACGCTTTCAGGAACAACAGAAAGGAATGAGTAGAGTACTTGTAAGTGTCGTAAAACACCATACCTCTCATTGAACAACTGTGTTAGAAATGATGAGAAAATCATTGGCTCTCTGATTTCCTTGGTGGAGGGAGGAAGTGCAAGTTCTATATATACTGTAACAAAGATTTCTGAGGTAGACATTACCTTGCCTCAAAAAATGATGTGTGTTGTTAAAGATAACTGTAGGAGGAAGGATAGTTCATATAAACATTCCAAGCCTTTGATCAGATCCACATATTGCGACGTGCTAGTTACCTGTACAGTATACTGTGGCTATGTTGGAGGAGAGGCTGCCCCAAAAATTCACAGTTTAAATCTCAGACACAAATGGTGCTTGTGGTTTCACATGAATGTGCAGTTGGCAGCTGTTTATTAAAACACCTGTCCTGGAGTGGCATGCTTGTAGCTAACAAGTCTGAGTCTAATTTTGCATGTCTCTGAAAAACGTTAAACTGCAATAAAAGCTTGCTCAGATGAGGGAACACAACAATGAGGTACCCTCGCAAAAGAATGCTATGAACAATATGAAAGAGAATAATAACAATAAAAAAGCAGATCTAATTTGTGGGTTTTTGGTGGGGTTTTTTTTTTTGGGGGGGGGGGGTTGGGAGTCTGGCACAGAACTTTACCCAGAGGGAAAGCTTTCTATCATCAATAAAACTGGTTATTTATGTGCCATGAAAATACCTTTGCATTACTTGTGCATTTGAAACAGTCTTAAATGAATTTGAATTTATTTGCAGGTTTGGTTTTTTTTTTTTTTTTTTCTCTGTAATGCTAGCAATTGGGAAAAAAAAAAAAAAAAAAACTTTTGTAAAGATTTTAGATCATTTATTTTTGTGGTTCCATCTATTCACAGTTTCGTTTTTTCCTCTGCCCTAACTTTTCTAATATAGTGAATAACTTTTCTGTGTTCTACCATGTAAGTAGGTTGTAAAAAGGCTCTGAATTTATGTAAGTAGTGTATTCTCTATATAGCATGATTTTATACACACATATTAGTATACATTAAATCTTTATACATTTCTCTTTATACATTCAATATCTGTTATGTCATGGTGAGTGTTATGTTCTGAAGCATGCAATCACTCACCAAAATTATTTTAGATGGCTTTTATAATAACTGTTCTGTTCATTTGATACCACACTTGATTGTAGAAGAGACTCTGAACATACCACCATTACAGGTTTCCCTTTTATAATACTTTCAAACTGAGTAATTTCATGTTACTTATTGTCATCCTATTTCTTTCAGAAGAATAAGCTTCAAAAGGTTTGTTTGATCTCTGCCAAAAACAGGGTGCAGAGGAAAATGATGATTTCTGCACAGCACATGACTCAATATAATGTGATACAACTTTCAAGGAAAGAGTTAATCCCAGATACCAAGCAAAGAAAGAGATGAAATTGTACCTGACTTTTGAGAACAGAAGAAAAATGAAGGTATTCTTTTCACATAGATGGAATTGAAAAAGAAAAGTTTTTTTTTTTTTTTTTTTCCACAGGACAAGAGAATAAACTCTGAAGAAGCAGTAATTTGATGGGCTAGGGGTCCTATGGCAAAGCCTGATTAGAGGTGATACCTTTGTGTAGATGAAAGGAGACCATTATCTTCTTCATCCACTTGGCTATCTGCATTGGTACTCAGGAAATTAATCAGACTATATGCAAGGGAACTCTTGAAGAAATAATCTCTTCCAAAGTAGAGGGCCTTGAGGTGTGACAATATTACTGTATTAATGGGAAAAGTGGTACCCACTGTCAAAGTGAGTGACATTTTTTAGCTTGACTAATAACAAATTACGTGTGACTATTCTAGTTTTTGTGGAAACGACAGTACTTAGTGAGAAAAAGGAGTTAGATCCTGGACCAGTATTCTTGCAGTGATGATGTCAGAAGATAGATTTTGAAAATAAAGAATTTTAATCCAATTCTTTCAAGTATTAATGTAAAACTGAATGTTTCAACTGTGAGATAAGATTTGAGGATGCAGCCATGGTCACCAAATAGTCTATTGTTTACCTCTTTGGGCAGCTCACAAGTACAGCTCATGAAGAGGTGATGTCAGAACTAAGATACATATAAACCCCTTGAAAACATTAATAGCATTTCAATACATAAAATTTCACTTACACTGTTAACACATTTTTCACATTGTGTTTGAGAGATATCACCATGAAATTAAAACATGTCTTTTCAGAGCAAAGTAGGTAACTCAAATCTGCTGGCATCCTGTGATATGTGAATACGGATTTCTATGCATAGTGTTCCACAGACTATACAATCTGTTCATTTGCATAAAAATATTTCAAGTGGTTTCCTGTTTGGTCAAAATTCTCCATTCTTTAGTTAAGCATTTAACTTTTCTGCATGTTACAATAACCATAACTTCAAAACCTTGTTCATAACTGTAGTTTAACTAAAACTGGACAGCCCTGATTGTTCATTTTATTTCTCAAAGATTGTTGCTTCCCAAGCAGAATTATGGTCTGAGCTACACTAAATATGGTGCCTGTCTGAGCTTGCCTGCCTGCATATGGTTTTAAAAATAAGTCTCTTAGCATCTGTCATCTTGCATTACAACAATATGAACAAGTGATGTTAACAGCTTGAAACAAATGGAGTTTTGAGTGTCCCCCTATTGCATATGGCATCACCTTGCCTCAAGCCTTCAAATCATTAAAGTGAATGTGCACTATGTATAAAAAGTTTTTTAATAAAATGTGTAGGAATTTTAGAATAAATCAGAATTTCAAGGAATAGATGATTTTAAACATACAGGATGCTATCTTGTGCACAAACCAAACTGAAGAATAACCTATTTCCACTCTAATATATCTTAATTTGATTTCTCTAAGTTTTTATAGGTTAGAAAAGGTATGTCCTTATACATGTGCAACTTTTCCACTGACTGTATTCTTTAGACTAACTGTATTCCAACTGACTGTAAAATAGAGTAATTTTATGGTGTATTTAAGGGATTACTTGGTTTTGCTGAAAACTGGGGTCACTTTCAGAAGGCTTTGGTGACTAAGTCACATTCTGCATTTTGATACTACGTTTTGATTGTACATTCATAGAATATACTACTTTAAATAAATCCATCTGTCCTTAATTATCCCACAGCCTCTTCTTTCTGAGGTTCAACACAGGTTGTCTATGCAATTGTAATTCTTACCTCTTTAAAGAAAATAAAGAGACCTCACTTCCTGCCATCTGCCTCAAGCAGAGCTGCATATCTGCCTTCAATTGTACAGAGAGTATGTCTGATTTGGCAACTAACATATCTGTCACTTATCTCCACATCCAAACTAGTGCCAGGAATGTGCTCCACGGGAAAATACCTACGTGTGTGTGTGTGTGTGTGTGTGTGTGTGTGTGTGTGTGTGTGTGTG